>MNPL01001050.1:0-20119 GCA_002081605.1 Tropilaelaps mercedesae | reverse complement strand
ATCTGCACAATTACAAGTTTGTCAGAAGGCTAAATCGTTATATAATCGCTGTCTGACAACAGGTTACTGATTTCCCAGACGCCTGCTGGCGCCATCGCCATGTGGACACTCGAGATCAGATCAAAGTCATGTTTATTTCCTCGCCCAGCCGTAACCAGCTACACATGGCGACGTGAAGACGTTAGATTAGGTGATTTCTTTTTGCTCAAAGCTGCTGTAGAGTTTTTTCAGTTTATATTAGGATGCCCTTTTACTTCACAACTGGGGGGTAGTCAATATTATAATTACTGCAGTGATTACTGTTATTACAATATGATTCTCATTGCCATCACTCCAGTTAAATTAATAGTACTTATATTAATGATGGCAATGATGTTGATGATGACCGAGGCAAATAGGATAATAGCTATGAGGCTGATGAGAATTGAAAACTGAATTGCTTTTTGTGATCATAACAGTTAATTATAATTATATAAGAATATTATAACGATGATGCTGATGCTAATGCTATAATAATGACAATGCGGAATGACAAAAACTGTAGTAATAACGATGATGATGATAGATGATGGTTATGATCAGTCCTGGTTACGATCTTGAAGATGACGATAACAATAATGGTAATAAATGACACTAATGGAGCTTAGTAGCAATGGTGAGCTGCGAGTGATGCTCCAAATGCTGCTATCTATATTGCCACTGATAATGATCGTTATGACAGAATTTTCAATAAAGTTATGGTAATTATGAAATTGAACAAATGAAAACGAAATGTAATAAAATGTTTACATCAGCGACACGATGAGAATTGACTCCTAGAAGGATCCTGAGCTGGCTATGATGTAATGTGGTCATACAGATACACATAAATAACTAATACGCACATCCATTTACACAGCCACAGAAGGCAAAAAGGTCCGCGTAAACATTCTCAAAGAAGACTGGAACGGACGAATGAAATCTTGAGATATCGTCGGAAAAACATCTAGGAGATGTAAGACACATATTTTAAGTGAAAAAGCCATGAAACGTAGCCTCTCATCTTTGATGTATTTAATTAGTGCAATAAGACTTTACTTTTTAATATAGATTCATCGAGGAATTGAAAACTTTAAGGATAAGCTTATTAATCAATAGCAGTCAGTGAATTAAACTGTTACGCCACTCAATTAAATTAGCAGCAGAGCGCAATCCTTAATATTGTCACAATAGCTCTTGTTTAGCCCACTTGTCATCTGATATTATCTTTGTCATATCAATTATAAAAGCAAAAGTAAAGTGGGTGAAAACTGCTACTGGTAACAGTAAAACCATCATCCTGAACGTTTCAAATCATTTCGTAAAGAATTCCTCGTTAAATGAAATTTTTTTCTGAAGTGTGTATGATGTTTCTGAATTGCAACACCAGAAATAAGCGACGGCGTTGCAACAAATGCGACCAGTGCCGCCGAAGACGGTATCTAATGCAAACTGAAAACTGACGATTACAGAAAAATAACAAGCATAATGACAAGAGTAATACCAACAACTGCATACAGACGATACAGAACAGACAGGTAACGATGGATGATAAGAAGTCGAAATATTGTAATCATATCCTCGATTTAAAGAGACACGAGCGATAGGGATAAAATGACTTCATATCGATAATAGATATTCTAATGATGATGGTGATTATGATGATGCTAAGGATGATGAGCGAAGGGTGCGTCTACTGTAAATAATCCTTATAACACCACTCGAAACATTGCATATCATTCTAAATACAATAACAATGATAATTACAATAATAAAGGTTTAAATCTAAAAATGTGTGTGTGTTTTTATTGATCACATGACGTCGTGGACAGTTATAGACAAACCATATTGGGTACGTGCTATTGAAGATAAGGTGCGTTTTGTAAAAATAGCTTAGCGAAACATTCAAGGTTAGACATGCGTGCGTCGTATTGACTATTCTGGAACCCAATATATGTGTCCTCTCTGTTATCTACCTTTTTTCACACAAAATTAAAGTTAAGGAACAGGCAGGATTAAGGACACGCATGGAGTTATAAGGGGATGTTTAATTCATTTGTATATATATCAGACAAAAAGTTATAGAGAAGGATATTGGATAAATGAGCCCCTTTTAAAAAATTTTATATATATATATATATATATATATATATTGGCGATAACATCTTTTAGGTAACTTGTTCTGTAAATGCCTTGTGAGCAACGGAATGCAAATCAGCCTTCAGAATCTAGTGATACCTATAGCTTCAACGCTTTTGTTATATTTCAACGAAGCACTGCAGTCGTGCTACACTGGTTTCCATCGACAACACGTATTAGCCATATGATACAAATATATAAAATACGTGAATTCCACCGACTATTGGTCCTAATCATAAGGTGGAAGTGCGTGACCTTAAAGAATTTAATTGTAAACCGTTCTTTTGGAAAGGGATTCTCTGTGCTTTCTATAAACTTCATTCTTTGTAGTACCAAGTTATCCATTGTTGAGCCTTTGACATGAAAAACGTAGAATTCTAGTGAAGACGCCTGGGTGTTAGCGTAATGTGGACCGCCAGGGGGGGTCTGGAATTCGGGGTAAAACAGGCGTTGGTAGTAGCGACAGGAGCGGCGCATGTCGTGTGTAAATAAAAAATGCAAGAAGTGTCCTTCATGCATGAGCTGCTAGCGCAACCAGCAGACGTTGCGAGGCGAGTCGCCAGACCAGGAAGCACACACCCACCTACAAGGCGTCAGTTGGTGTTCTGCGAGGCAACGGGCCTGTCGGTAGGGGGTGGGTCTCAGGAAAAAGGTGGGGTACAAAGAGACAAGCATGAGGCAGCTAAAATGCAAGCGACTACATGCTGGGTGTAAAAGCACTCTCTGGTAACGGATGGGAAAGTATGGGGCAATTAGTCGCGGTGGAAAACAAATATGCAAAGATGTGTGGTTGCCCCTCGCAATGCGGACTGCAGGTTTTTCACGTCAGTTCAAAAGCAGACACCAAAGTGTCCCATCCGGAAGCGATAACAAAGGCTGCGGTATATACTACTTTTGGTTATGTTTGCTGCAGAGAGCACACATTTTAGTGACAAAAGCTCTCAATAGTTAAGGGTGGGGCGTACAAATTTATCAACGTCTATCCTTCAACTAGAAAGTATTCTTATCAGCTTAAATTCGTCACATTTCTTGAATCCTCTACCAAATAAAAGCTGCCTTAATAGATGCGCATAAGTAGATATATATGCCGAAATGAACTATGGCGAGAGAGGATAAAAACCTACAGAAAGACCCAGGACCATTCAGAAAAGTGCCCGGCTTAAAAAAGGGCGTTTGAGGGATTTAACGTGAGTCTTTATCGATTAGCGGCGTAAATTATTATCATCAAAGGGCCTTCCATTAATCAACAATGTGTTGATCAAGCTAATTCTAATACTTGCGACTATTTTCCGTAGTATTTCTATTCATTTATATAATTACGCTTTTTCCAACAAAACGATTCTGCAGATCAAATTCTTGAAGATAGTGCCGCTTGTTTTCAGGAACCTGATAATCTATATTGAGAAATAGTTTTTTGCCTTCTAATCAAAATAGGTATTTGATCAAGACGGATAGAAATAAAACAGTATTTATCTATCAGTGGATGAATCCATTCGGATGGGATTTTTCGATAAAGTTCGTTGTCATGTCGAGTTTTCTAATTACGAAGAGAACAAAAAACCATGCTGTCACTTCACGAAGCATCTAAGGATAAGATAGCGATCGTCTTTGTAAATTCACAGTCATCAGAGTTTATCTTTGATCACGTTGCCACAGTCTTAATTAAGTAGTATGCAGTACAATCTTCCAGAAGGGGACACACTAATATGGATACACTGATACCATATATCACACAAAACTATAATGGAACTATACAAACAATACAACTGTATCAGTTTTCTAACAAGCAATAGGCAGTACCGCTGTACCACTTATTTAAATGATCTCAAACTCAATTGCTGACGACAAGTATATTTTTTTTTGTTTTGAAGGCTTTGCAAAGATTAATGTCCATGTGTAACTGGCGGCACGCAATGACAAGTGTGAGACCCACCAACCAACTAAAACTCCAGCTCTCCACCCACCACGTGTTTCTGAGCTACAGTCGGTTACGTTTGACTACAATTAGCCACATCCAGGCAGGGGATTAGTGCCTGTTTATTCTGTTGCTGCTGGCCTGATGGGTGCGTCGAAAATTGGAGTACCTAGCCGTTTTCTCCCATGCTCCGTCCCGTCACTCTTGTGACCTACCTCCCTATTCTCTTGGCTGTATCTCGGTTGTTCTAGTTTCAGTTCTAGCACCAGTCGTTCTAGCCTACCAGTTTCTCTTAAATTTCTCTCTTCTTAAAATCCATAATGATGTCCCACCAGTTCCTTACCTAGGTCCAGGTCCCTAGGCCTCCGCAGGGGAGATGGCCTCCTATCGGACGGCCCCCAAGTGGCAGATAGGAAACACCCGTAAGATATGGTGGGTACCGCGAAATTAAAATACCCGGAGCGGACCGACGGCATAAAACGTTTCCTCAGGGCGAATGAGGACAAGTTTTAACAGCAGGGTAAGGCAGAAGATTGCGTGCGCGCTGCAGAATGTTTGGACTCAGGAGGCGAAGGCGGCCGGAATTCGGAGGTGAAAGGCCCGGGTGAGGGTATAGCTTTAAAACTGGACTTGCATTCTAGGCCAGTGGATAGCACAGAGGCCCGAGGCAGCTTCACCGCTGCCTTTGCCTCTTTATCATCTACTGTAGGAGAGGCGGCTGGCCTGACCCTAGGGCCCACTCTTGCATTGATGGCACGAAGCTTATAGATGTCGCAGTGTGCTCCCGAAAGGTTGGTTGGTTGGGTGACCCATGAAACCCGAGGATGTTATGGTGCCGGGTGGCGCAATGAATGGAACCCCATTGCAAGGGGTGCACTACCAAGGCCACACCGGGCTTAGTACCCCCTAAAGTATGGCTGCCAATTCATCTGCCGTTTTAAAAAAAAGTGAAGCCGCGACATCGAATTTAATTAAAGGAAAATACAGGGAAAATACAGGGAAAAAAACAAATATGGGAAGAGCGGGTACAAAAGATCCTGGTATAGCGCATCCAGTGACTGGAACTTCCTGCCCAACCAAAGATATGGCGAAAGACCAGGCAGAGAGCCAAGAACTGGTGGCCAATCCGTTCAGAAGAAGCGACCTCGCCAGAACACCAACGGGAGATTCTATCCCGAAAATTACCATCGGTGAGTGTAGTTAAATGGGGTTCTCAGAAGTGATAGGCTAACAGGTGCTGTAAAACTCCCTCGGAGGTGGAGCACTCAAAAATACCCCAGTCAAAAAAACTCTGGATTCCTAAGCAAACGACGCGACGAGACCAGAAGGGGCGAGTCTCCTGAAAACGAGGGATAGGGCCGCAAACAATAATGATTGATGCACCAGATGCATTTAAGAAATTTAGAAGTATTTAAAGAAAATAGAGGAGCAAAAAAAGGTCAAGAGGTTGGACGAGATCCTAGGTGACGGTTTTTCTCTTAAAAGCCAGTTAGCCATCATTGAGGTAACATGGCCAGAAGACACAACCAAACATGTGGCCTACCAAACTGACCCCTTTATCAGCTCATGAGGCGCCAGGGATCTACTAGTCACCAAGGGCTACGAGCCGGACGTTTCCCTACTGGGAAAGCTGGCGCCACACTTTCCTTTTATCACGGAGGTGACAAATCTTCCGACAGGGAGTTTAGTGTCCCTAAAAAGCTGCGACGCTATCGAACTAATCAGTAACCCCTGTGAAACAACCGCCAGTGCGGCTCAGAGCCTCAGAGTGCTTCAAGTGCTTCACGCCATCGTGGACAAGACATTTGAACTGGCACGTAAGAGCACGGAGCGACAGCTGATTCACGCCGCCGAAAGCAAAAGGTGCCCGGCCCTCTTCAGGGCTCTATAAAAATCTGCTACTGTGAATGAGGAGAACATCCAACGGCCTCATTGAGATGTGCACGAGAAATTCCTCTCGCACAGTCGATCGGATGGCAGCTCTGAATTAGTCCCCGGTTTGAAGTACCACCAGAGTCAGAGCCGCAGAAGGTAAGTCTTTTGCGGACGCTTTACGAGAATTGAGAAGCAACCTCAGGCCAGAGAACGATGGGGTTACGATCGTTGGTACATCTGAGAATAGGCAAGGCGGAGACGTCCTCCTCAAAGTACGAGAAAACCGCATGGGAGCAGGAGACGCCTTCACTGTCGCCATCAAAGAGCCGACCACAATGCAGGCAGAACGACAAGCACCCAGCGGGCCGACCATCGCTGTATGGGGGATCGACTGTCTCCTGAAGCCGGAAGAGATCAAGGCCAAACTTATGCAGCTACCCCGTATAATAGAGAAGCCAGATCGCATCACGGTATCGGAACCAAGATGCACGCAGAAAGCAAATAAGGCTTGGTTCGTCTTGGCGACCTCTCCTACCGCGGTGGCAAAGATAATGCTAAAACCCTCAAGTTAGGGTGACCTACCTGTAGGCCTGGAGAGTGGCTCAAGTTCCAGCGATGCTTCCGATGCTAGCTCGCCGGGCACATTTGGGAGTGTAAGGAAACAGGGCCAATAAAAACCTGCTATAAATTCGGTGCACCTCATCGGCGCGTGCCCGGCCGAAAGAAAAAGTGTCGCGGCTGCAACATTGAGGGACGTCGTGTCGCTAGCGAATTGCCCAGCATACCACAAGGAAATAAAACAGATCCGAATAAGTCAGCACGGTCAGGCCAAAAATAAAGAAAGGCTAAAGGCAGCTGAAGGCAACGACACATCGCCAAAGACCATCCGAAGGACTTTGACACCGGGGAGCATAACAACGGCTGCGTCCAATGCAGCATGGTGGTCGGCTCGGGATGTGCCGGCAGCCAACCCAGAAAAAAGGGGCGCAAGAAAAACATAAAGCCCAAAGCGTCGTATAAATGAATTGCTATGGGGAAAAACACAAGTAACGATCCAACAGCAGCCACGGATAACAGAAAAGGGGACAGAGAAAATCAAATACTGATGCTCAAAGCTCTGCAGATAAATCCTAATAGGTGCAGATGTACAAGACTTTCTCGAACAAAAAGTCGAGGAGGGTAAGATCGGTATATGCCTCCTCTTTCAGCCCAATAAACAGATCAGTAGTAAGAAAACAGGATGGGTGAAAGATGCGAATACTGACTCTACATTATAATGGATAGGAAAAAGTAACCTCGCAATTAGAAACAGGGGTATATGCCATGGCTTCTCCTGGATCGAGGTCGATGGGGTGGCAACCTTCTATTCGTGCTACTTCTCACGCAACAGAGAGGAGCGGAATTTCGAAGCCTTCCTGTAGAGGTTAAGGTAAAGCATTAGATCACAGCCTGGGAAAAGGCTAATTGTTTCAGGGGATTTTAATGCGGGTAATACGATTTGGGGTAATGATAGGACAGACAAAAGGGGCCGCATTTTTGTGGAGTGGATGACCGAGGTTGGCCTTGCGTGGATTCACGACAGCAGAATTCCCATCTTTTGCGGCTTTTTGGGATACTCATTTGTTGACCTGACAATGGTGAGTGACGAGACGGCGTACACCATCCGGCGGTAATAGATGGACCAGGAGGAGACGCTGACTGAGCACAAATATGTGCGTTACAAAGTCGCATCGCCCCAGAGCCCTGCCGGCGCCGCTCGCGCGAAATGGCGTACGAATAAGTTCGGCCAGGAGATCCTAAAAAAAGATCCTACAAGAGGCTTACCATGGGGGTGGCGGTACGGAGGAAGACATCTCGGATGAACATCAGCTTGCCGCATTGCTCAAAACAACCTGCATTCAAGCAAATACGACCCAAGCCCCACATCTAATTTATAGTGCTTCGTTAAACCACCGAAATACTGGCGGACCGATGAGATAGCGGAAGATCGAAGGAAACACATTCGGCTTCGTTCAAAGCGGAGTAGAACGGGTTTTTGGCTGAGAGAACACTAAGACGAGGTGAAAGCGCACAAGGAGGGAGGAAACAGATCAATATTGCCAGAAAAGCATACTGAGAAGCACAAAAGGAATTCCGGAAACTGATTCATGCAAGTAAAGACATATCGTGGAAAGAATTGGTGAAGGAGGTAGAAAGCGACGTGTGCGGCCTGCCTTACCGAATTGTCAGGGAAAAGATGCTCTCGACGACAGCCAGGGTTCCACCGTATGTGATGAGGGAGGTAGTTAACACTTTTTTTCAGATAGAGCCGGCTAGGATCCTGGAGACCTTTGAGATTGCTCCCGAGGATACTGAGAATAACTCTCGAAGAAGTTAAGAGGGCAGGAGGGAAGCTGGCGTCCTGCAAGGCACCTGGTTCGGACGGGTTCCACCAGAGGTTATAAAACTCCTGGTTCGTCTAAAGTCAGAGCTCTTTTGGACTCACGCCAACCAACTGCTGGCAGAAGGAAAATTTCCCATCCTATGGAAGAAGTCGGACCTTGTCCTGATTCTGAAATCGGGAGCGGAGACCGGCACCTTCCGCTTTATATGTCTGCTAGACACTGCCGGAAATATCTTTGGGAGTATTCTGGTTGAAAGGTTAAATGCCGAAATTGAAGCCAGAAAACTTCTCTCAGTGACTCAGTTTGGCTTCCGTAAAGTCCACTTGTGGTGTCTTGGATAAAATTCTGAGAAGAGCGGTCGAGGAATCCAAAAAGGCACTTAAAACGAGGAATTTCGTTATCATTATTCTACTCGATGTCAGGAACGCTCTCACTTCAATGAACTGGAAAGTTTTTGCGGAAGCGCTTCGCGGGAAAGGCATATCGGCGTATCTTCGCAGGATCATCTCGTCCTACTTGAGCCACTGAAGCCTGATAGTCGAAGGAGAAGAGTGTCAGGTCACTGCGGGGTTCCCCAAGGCTTGACTCTAGGACCCGTGCCCTGGAACCTGGCATACGACGGTGTTCTC
This sequence comes from Tropilaelaps mercedesae, assembly GCA_002081605.1. Taxonomy (NCBI): domain Eukaryota; kingdom Metazoa; phylum Arthropoda; class Arachnida; order Mesostigmata; family Laelapidae; genus Tropilaelaps; species Tropilaelaps mercedesae. Next base: position 11,159 of record MNPL01001050.1, on the reverse strand, counting down.
GAGCTGGAACTACCTGCAGGAGCGCAGGTTGTGGCATACGCCAACGATCTGGCTTTTCTAGTCACAGCTTGAAAGGAAGATAGCTCACAGGCGGTGAGCAATGAGGCTTTAGAGCTAATTAAGGACTGGATAATTCACAGCCATCTAGAATTGGCCCTACATAAGACCGAGGCACTGTATCTAATAGGTAGAACAAAAACTAGAGGAATCGACCTAGCGAGACACCGAATTGAAATTGGTAAAAAAAACCAAGTGCCTTGGGGTGATGCTCGATACAGGAACTAACGGCAAAGCACATATTGCCTATGTTGCTTTCAAAGTCCAAAAGGCCTCTTTACGCGCCTCAGGCTTCGGGTGAATGGGGCCTTAGACGAAAAGCGACGACTTCTGGCCTTAGTGGGGTAGTCGATCGCAATGTATGCCTCTCCCGTCGGGGGGACATGACACTTCGGAATACAAGTAATAGGAGCAGTATGCGGTCAGCCCAGAAGACGCTGGCGATTGGGGTAAGCCGTGCGTACTGAACAGTGTCGACTGTGTCTCTTGTGGTCCTACCTGAGTTACTGTCATGGAACCTCCTGGGAGGAGAGAAGCATGAGGTATCTCGAACAAGAGGACGTGGACCTCACGGAGGCGAGGCGTGCAACAGTTGACGCCTGGCAGACTGAAGGAAAGCGCGAGATTAGACCTAGGGAGATCGTCTAGGGAGCTTGGACTAAATCCCTTATTCCAGATATCAGGCGGTGCTCCATCCAGTAAAAGAATTGTTGTACTACGTGACGCAGGTACTGACGGGAGACGGAGAGTTCCAGCGCTTCATTCTCAGGAAAGGCAAGTTTGACTCTGATTGGTGCATTCTCTGTGACACTGGGTACGTAGACGACGTGACACACACAGTGTTGCACTGTCCCGCTTTGAGTAAAGCCCGGAATACTATGGTTGGTTCTCCTGGGTACACCCTTCCGGAGATTGGAGGGTATATGATAACGAACAGCCAAGCATGTGATGATGGTGGAACAAAATAAGTGCCTGGCTCAAAGTCATTATGCTTATGAAGGTTTAAAAGGACGAACAAAGACGACGCACATTTGCGCGGTTTGAATGAACTATTTTTCTACGAGACCGGCCTAGAGATGGAGTCTTTGCTTAGAAAAGATAACGTGGTGGAAGGCAGGGTCGTAGCAACCAGACTCCATGGAGCTGACTCTCAGTCCACCCTTTGAATAAGTACCAGTGGCATGCTAGACACCGGAGAAGAGTAAGGAGCTTCTCGTCCCTCACTCTTACGGTATAGAAGTAATGTCTTACCGGTTACCGAGCTTAGGGGTGGGGGGAACACGGGGCTTTAGTGGGTTTGTAAGTACCACACTAGTCACTGAATGGTTGCAGTGACGTGCTAGTGCTATCGGCATTACCCGGAGTCCTATAAAAAAGGCCCCTTGTCCACCATTTTCCTAATACTCTCCTCTTAAATTTTTTTAGAAAGGGCTTCTCTCTCTGTTCCTTCTATTGTATTTAGCACTGTCCGTTACCGAACAGTAATTGGGCAGCTCCGCATATGAGCTCCCATCCGAGCCAAGCAATGCCCAAAGATCAGGTGTAACACTCCTGGTTCAACTCCAATTGGCTGTCCTCCCAGGTCTCGCCGTTGACCATTCTTCCCGCCAAGCGTCGATGATAACATTTTTTGCCATGGTCGGTTCTAAGCCCGCATTTAGGAATAGCAAGGATTCGCGCCAACACGTCCCAATACAGCATTTTGGCCTGTATCGGTGCTCGGTACACCCGGTTAACCCTGATCATCCGTGCTCTTTGGACCGACCTTAGTACACCCCTATTTCATTACCGTGAGCACCCCAGAGGGGTGCTGCTTATGGAGCAATGAACTCGGCAACCAAGGCAAAAAACCGGAGGATGTTCCTTAAGGATTTACCAACCCTCGGAAGGATACGACCGACAGGGAGATTTGGTTATGTCGAGGACATCCCGATGTATTTCGTCTCTCTCTTCATGTGAGCCGCGTAGCCGACTACTATAAGGTTAACTCCTTTTGCCCACTTCCGGCCTTTTAGATACGGGGCCCCGGTCTTGTCCTGTGCCAGTTGAAAATAATTGAGACTTATCTACTGAGTAACCTTGTCAAACACTTTATTGGCCGGGCCCCAAGCATACCTAGGCCGACACTTCAAAACTGGTGATCGTCGTAGACGTGAATGAATGAGGCTCAATGAGACCTTCATACTAGTGCGTTTTGAGGCGACCAAGTAATACTTTTACTCGAATAATATATCCTGCAGATCTGAAGCAAGATAGATAAGAATTTCTACGCTTGTCCACATTAGGCGACCGAGGTCGTGAAATAATCACCATCAACAAATAAAATCAGATCTAGCAAACTCTAGTTGAATTTTGAAGACCGGAAAAGCCAATACTAGTATAATGTTGCCCGTCTACAGAAGCTCTATTTGCAAATCAAAAATTGATATCCACATATACGCCTATTTTACTTGACTGTTTGTTGCAAAGTCTTCAATCAAGATACTAAATTATCTGTCTCGTATACATGTGTCTAACTTGCCGCAACTTGATCTGTAATAGTTCTGTTTTTTTTTTGCAAGATGAGTACTATGGGACGCCAAGTATATGAATTTGTGTTTGGCTACTTCTCGGTGGTGGCCAACTCACATGGAGGAAGTCGCAAGACCTCTTCGATTTACATGGGCTCTGGGGACTCGCAAAAACAAGGATGCCTTAAGTCTCCAGCGTTAGTCTACATAATCCCACTAGACGAATCAATTTGATTGTTATGCATCATTCATCTTGCGTTGCTAGATTTTGCATTATTTCGTACCTCATTATTATACACTCGAATAGAAAAATACGATTAAAGCGGGACTTTACGCCTAATACATGAAAGAGTAATGCAGTGAACAACAACATCTATGAAGTAAACTGACAGTATGGGAACAGTCATGACATATTCGCATGTGTGTGACGTATTCTACTCCCCTTCCCTACGTGGACGTGCTTTGGACCCAGTCCCGTAATAATTTTTCATGTTACAGGAAAATACGGTCGTGTAAGCCTGTTTTTGTAACAAACATACTCAAAAACGTTGGAGGCCCTATTAGTACATACGGTACGCTGGGTCACAGAAGGCAGCCGGTCACAAGTTTTTTTCTGTAACTCTTCATGCTTCTCTAAATTGAACACTTTTAGTTACGGTGATGCCGGTATAATGGCATAGTGCCAAATAAGATACTGTTTTCTCACCTTTGAAGAAAAAGGTCAAGAGAGTGGCCAGACTACGACCAGACAGGCAACTACGTCAAAAATTTAGCGCAGCAAATCTGTGCTTTCTTTTTTATGAGCTTTGGGATATTGGCGTGTAGCGCTACGGAAACTTGAAAGTAACTGTTAAATGAGCAATTCCATCACTCGGACAGAAAAAGTGGGTTTTATGATGAACGAAAGCGTACATTTTTTATAAAAATGTATACTTCAGTAATGTACTGACATAGCCTAACTGATCATCTTGTCATGTTATCCGCTTAAAAACAAAACCAAAAAGGCCAAACATATGCTTTTTTGAAAGTTTTTAGATAATTTTTTACTCGTTTTGACATGAGTGACAACTAGTTTTGAAAATATCCATCTCCTAGGTGAACCCCAAGCACACAAATAAATGAACTAGTTGGTGGGGCGGTTTACGAATCGTCGTTAAACCCACCGTAAGTAATAATCTGGTTAATCAAATCAATCTCTGCAAGTATAAGTGCAACGGTTTTATCACGGTTTCCATTGAGATTAGAAAGGGCCTCAGAAGACGAAAAATCCCAAACTAATTGTCACTTGTGACGAAATAAGCACAAGAATGTCTAAATACTTCATAATAGCGTATTTTTACTTTTTTCCAACTAATCTTTATTTTTTAACAAAACATTTCGCGTTCACTTGTAATTGAAAGAGAGTTATTTTTGAGGTAAACGTGAAGAAAATATCGCGCACACTTGTTTGTATATCATCTGAAAAATTGACTAAAAATTATTCATTTAAAAAATAATTTCAAAAGGTATCAGTTACACGCCAAACAGTTTGTCATTACATAAGCTTCTCAAAGAAATTTTCTCATCCACGAGTAATTTGATAAATGCCTAAAAGCTGCCTATATTTTCAGAACACCCGTCACGTATTACATAACGTTACCGTCACCTAGTCATTCCTTCTCCCTGAGAGTTTTAGCAGATAGTTACGCACCCCTTTTTCGCTTATTCGAAGTCTCCTCTTGGTAATAATTAACGATAATTATAGACACGACCGTAGTTGTATCCTTAGCAGAACTGACAAAAATTCGGTACACTACTTTGCGGCCCTCCGGCACTAAGAGTTTATTTCATTGCATAGCACCACCAAAAGTACCCACCATCAAAAGTCAACATCATAATCATCAGCATTATCATTGAATTTTATTTTACTTCTTCATATTAAGCTATTGACTTCGAGTAAAAAATAAACACGGCGGCTCCTGAATTGCCATTACCACTACCACCACTGCCATCATCATCGGCATCGCCATCATCAACGTCCCTGTACGTCAAAATCTTCAGTGAAGCAAACCTGATAAAAACGACCGACCGACGTATATTAATCATAGAGCACAGTATAAACACACAGCATAGTAAAAAACATTCGGGCCTCACAAGCATCACATCCACGGGTTGGCCTCATCGAAAACAGCTGGAGGACCTACAGGACCGGCCACATTGTACTAGTAGCTACCTGCGAATGGTTATAGATTCGCATCGAGGAACTCTAGGCTGTAGATATTCATCCATCTAAAAACGGATTGGATGGGTTTATCGTCTGAGGGATTTATGGGTGTAGTCAGTCTATAGAAGATGTATAGCGACAGTATGATTCGCGAGGTAGAACTGTCAAGGTTCGTTGAGCGATCAGCCGAGCGTATACTAGTTGGACTCCTAGCAGGGCAGAAGCTAAGGGGGCGTTGACTGCCCAACCAATTCTAGGGTGTCGCTTTCAGAGATACCTCATAGCGAAGCGACAACTTGTTTGTTTTGTGCGCTGTTCTATCCCAATCAGGTTGCTTTGAGTAACGCGTTTATTTGTCTTAATATTTAGCACGTAGGTGTTTATACAACAGTTGGACCTCTGCGACAGTCTTTAAGAACGGCGTTGCACCTATTACCAATAACGTAGTGCAAAAAAAGTGTAATCGCATAACGAAATGCCTTGAGTATCGGCGAGTGATTTTTCAATCATCATTCATCATTCTAAATCTGTTTCAACTAATATCTGATATCTATATAATAATATAACGTGGATTAGTTAGATAGTAACATACAGATAGTTCAGGTCCGTGGTAAGAGGTCTGGTTTTGAGAATTATTTTATTAGTTCCTATTCTAAATATTTTTCGTATGGTGACACGCGGCTCTACATACTGGATGGAAATATTTTGCTATATATCATTATAGGTATTTCAGATGTTAATCTGTTGGACCCATTTTGCCCAGAATGCTATTTTGGTTCTATTTTTCTCAAAACTTTTGCTATCACGCAGATAAAATCACCGGGCCGTTTACTGTTGCCAACTCATTTATTTATTTACAAGACAACGATCATTTAAGTTGCGTGGACATCAGGAATAAACACGAAATAACCTGTGTAGGAAACGTCCTTTTAGTAAACGTCTATTTGTAATTGTGAGGGATGCCTCGATATTTTTCCTGCAGTTGCGTGTACTTCTTTGTTTTGAAATCATTATCGATTCTTAATTGCTGTAACGAGGTCTGTCGTTGATCTAAGGACGCCAGTCCCTGTAAAGCACATGATTCAGAGGACGTTGCTCACTTTATTTCTATGTTAACCAGTTGGGTTGACCTAATGTTTTCGATACAGAAAACGTGGAGTCTGCTCATAGTGCCCCCAGCAGCTTGATATGCGTTGAATACACCAGGTGATTTCCCACAGTAATGGGATGCACACTCCGGCGTTAAAACGATTCTTCTCTGGTCTGCGGCGTCTAAGTGGTCACGTCAACAAACTTATAGTTTGTTAGACTTTCGGAAATATAAGTATTGGCGGAAGCTTGTGCACTTACAAGATGATATTCCGAAGTTATGGGAATTTATTAATACCGCATGGGGTAGAGACAAAAACAGTGCAGAACCCCCTACACACTTCAGTTGGCTTGACGCCGCGTTTAGATACCCTACACTATTGCCGACGAATCAAATCGTCACTCTGCTACTGTGGGCTTGGACACAGTATCTAGGTCGGCCATATAGGAGTATCTTTGACTAGAGCTAGTATATATTTGCTAGACTCAGAGATCATTCATCCTTAGAGCAATTAACGTATATGAGTCGCGAAAGGTTGTGGATTTAACTAAAGCCAACTAAACTGTTCAGGTCTTGAGCGCTCCTATCAAACTGATAAGATTACTATCGTTAAATCTAACTCATCCGTTGACACATATTTTCAATATAATTCTCGACTCCATCATATTCCCGAGAAATTTGAAGATGGCTCAAGTTGTCCCGTTATTTAAAAAGAAAGGTGATGGCCTACTACACAGGTGGATTATCTGTCTAAGCCCTTTTAATGTCCAATTAAGCTTAAGCTTAAGCAGCACCTCGTTTCGGTTGACCCCTGTTCACCTTGCCTCTTCGGACTTTGCAGGTCGCCCAATATTGAGCAAGGCCTTGCGTACATCTGGCATGAAATTGCTAATATCGTCGAAAACGGTCGACTCTGTTTTGGACTGACGGTAAATATAGCGCCTAAGTTCAATTGCTTGCGGCACTCCTTTTTCCTTCGATTGCCCAAATGCAGGCTGCCCTTCGAATGTTGTAGCTTGGCTTCATTTATATTTTGATCCACAATATCAAGTTGTCATGGTAGCTAATTAACATTGGAACCACCGCGGGTCTGTCCTTGATCCACTGATATTTTTTATTCTCGTCAATTACATTCTGCTTAAAATCCCGTCCGCCCTCGTTGAGGACGTCCAGGACCGATCCGACATGACTTTAAAGAGCAGCGGTTTCGACGTCTATGGCTGTCAAACATTTGGGTCTAACGATTTGCATAACTTTTGGTGAAACATCTGGCGATGGCAGGCTCTTTTGCTATGCGATCATTGTTTTATTTGCAGCTTTTAAGATCGCTGTATCATAAAGACTTTGATACGAGCTTATAAAATGCTGCTGCTCCCTTTCATGTGCTGCAGGCTCCTTATGTGGGGTGTTAGCTATAAAGAAATCATTTTTAAAACGGAGATTGTCTAAAAGCTTCATTTTAAATCAATCTTAAATTTTCGGTTGCTGACGTTTTAAAATAATTTAATCTGCTGCTTGCAAATAAGTTTTACGTGACTTGTTTGGAAGTCCTTGCCTTTAAGATGGTGAGAGGCTCAATTCCTATTGATACGTCATTTTTAGTCGTCGCTGCTATCAAAAGATCTAGTTGCCATCCGACTAGCTTTAATAAAATGTCTTTAGTTCAGTTGCGATGCCCTTGTTTGCCGCTTGCTTGCTGTCTGGGACTTTGTGCCTAGTGAAATTCGTTTTAATACCTAATAATTTCTTTGGTTGATGGTATTATGTTTAATTAAATTAAGTAATTGAATAATAAACTTATGTATCTTTTTTGTTGCTGCAGAATGCACAAATGTCTAAAAGTCACAAAAAGCTGAATCTTATAAACGGCGCTTTGCGTTAATATATCGCTAGTGTCTTGCATTTATAATGGTGCACAATGTGATACTGTTTATAATATATCCTTTTGTATTTCTTAATTTCATTTATTATCTTAATTTATTTAACTTAAGTAATGCCTGTTTGTAGCGCCGAAAATAAACCACACTTTAAACCCTAATTAATTGAAAACTATAGCCTTGTATAGAGAGCCATGGTGGTCAACATCGTAGTCTAAAGCAGTTGAATTTCTGCAAAGCAGTGACACCAACAATTTTACCATTAAATGTTTCATTCCTGCTGCAATCAGCCTTTCGTGCACAATTTTGCTTGCGGCAGCGCCGATTTAAAGTCGGGAAATACCATATACACTAATTAGTTTTCTTCTATTCATGTTTTTCTATCTCGTTGATTAGCCGAGCCAAGGATATTACCGTTGCGTGACCGCTCCGATACCAAGGCAGCTCCCTTGGTTTAATCGCCTGGTTCTCTAAATATTAAAATGATCTTTATGCTAGCAGTGTAGGGAAAAATTTACATACACAACTCCTTTTAGATATGTTGATCGACAGGATGAGAGTTAAGGGACTGACTTTTCTTTTAGAAGTCATTTTAGAAACACTTTCGAGCTATGTACCGGGAAAGTTTCTTGAATATAGAGCTTCTGTGGAACAGCGTGGTAAAAAACCAATTGGCAGGGAACTTGTCTTAACGTGCCTATTTCGGATAAGGTCCGGGTCAAAATCATTATTATTTTTTAGCCTCAATACCATCTCGTTCATTTCTCTCATGTTAAGTGGTGCCTCACCTTGTTCCGATAGCAAGCCGAGGAAGGATATATTCGGGGCTACATTTTTTCTTGTAAATGGCCTTTAAAAGCGTCCAAAGGGTGATAAGGGCTTTTGAAATATCTAAATCTGAGTTTCAACAAAATCATTGTTTAGTTGAAAATCCTTGTTTCTTTCTTAATTATGCATTTTCAAATGCTAATTGCAAGTTTTTGCTTTGAATACATTTCGAAAAACTGTGAATTTTATTACTGTGTCACAGAGGATAACCCGATTATAATGGCAACTGCACTGAGAATAATTTTGGCTCAGCAAGTGCCAAGTGCTTACAAATATCGCTTCTTACAAAATTCGGGCTATTCGTACAGCTGATGAATGCTTCATCAGACAAGCACTGTAGTTTTGGGCAGAGTAGAAATTCTACTGCCTTTATTGCAAGCTGTACGATGCTGCAACTAGAACCTAAGCGAAACTTGTGTGCCTGGACCAAATGCATTGAAAATTCAAAGTTGCATGGTTGTTCTGTCAGCATCTATACATCTATACGAGGTATGTTTGCTCTACTTCCACCGGGCTGATGCGTTTACCTTCACTTCAGCCCATTACAAATAGCTTTAGACTGAACAACCACTGAAAACAGAGGCACCGCTAGGCTCAATTAAAAGGTGATATCCGACGTCGAGCGACAGTGATTGTATAGAGAAATGTGCAATTCGGGGCCTGATAGAGTTACAACGCTGGCTTATGCCTCTGTCTACAGCGTTTGCCAGGACCAGAACTCCGGAAACTCCAGCAAAATCATTGCAGTTTCTCCGCTGAAGAAAATTTTGTAAGCCGTGTCCTAGTGTCGCACTAATCACCCTATTCTAATTCCTAATCACCCTGTCAACGCCGAATAAAAATTGTAACTACGAGTGTAAATATTTGATCGTATTGATGCTATCGTATTGAGGTGACTTTGAAACTTTCGAACCTTATAGGTGCACTTAAACTTCAAAATTACGCGTTAACAGATGCAGCACTGTTTTTCAGTTCAAATAAGTGAACTTGTTTGAAATCTATTAGGTTGATCCGCCAAACACTTGCAGTTTCCGAATTTTTGTAACTTCCTAATGTTATTCAAACTAAAATAGGTTTGGCCAATTCCGTATGCTCTTTTTGTAAAAAAATGGTGTAAACTGGCCGCCGCTACTTTCCATAAACTGAGTTTAACCCTCGTAGTTGATCGCAAAACTATGATATATTTTGTGCTCATTTTACCTGGCAGTATCTACGAGATGTATAGGCCAATATGCGCGTAATTTTTAGACCACCTGCCTAGATGTGAACCAGAAGCGTTAATCGCACGTTTTTAATATTCGGTATCGCTAAAATTTACTAGCCACTTGCTGTAAATAAGAGTGCTGTTTGACAAAGCAAGCAGAACCTGTGAACAGCTACGGGCCGAGCGTTAGTGAGGACAATCATTACGGAAAGCAGCAATGGAGTAGTAATGCACAGAACACAAGGTCTGGGTCCCCATGCATCTCCTTTAACCGTTTCTCCATCTCTGTCAACCTCTTTTCCGCCGTCTTTCTTAAATGGAGGGACTATAGAATAGCGGTTCTGCTTCCCTTTTCCTGAAGGCTCTGCGAATGGACACCACAATGAGGCGTTGTCTCTCGGGCAGCGCCGCATTCATCCCGTCCACGACCCAGTCTTTGCTGGAGGGTCTAGTTAGAGACCGTGACTTTCGGAGTTGGGGCGGAAGAGGTGGAGAATCGGGGTTACAAACGTGACCAAAATTAACACCGCAGTTGCCGGATAATTGAGGACGCTTTATACGGTGCCCGCAGGCAGTGGTGGTGGCGGCCTGAGACGAGTGCACCGTGAACCACGAGTCAGCCAACTTGGGCAACAAACGCTCGTCTATCTGCACACTGATGAAAATGGCAGTGGCGTTGCCTCTGCTGCGACCAGATCAAATCCGCGATCATGATGATGACGGTGCTTCTGATTATGATGCTGGTGATAGTGATGATTGTGAAGTACCATCATCACCCTTAGGAGCATGATCAAGTAGTCGTCACCGGAGCACTCATCTATCGTTCACCTCTGGCAAATAACTACGTCTGGCGCCTAGTGAACCCGCGATTTCACTGTTCTCTTAACATTCACCCAAAGATGTTTTATTTGGCTTCAAAAAAGCCGCTTTAGGATAAATTGCGTAGCATATATTGTTTCCAAAAACGTAAAAATAAACATAAACGTAAAAATGATAAAATCATTTTTGTTATGATTATGATGATGATTATTATTACCATTACCAAACCTCCGCTAATTATTTGAATATTATATGACAATAACAAACAGGATAGTGACTAATGTTTCTTCACATTGCAATTACGCTTAAGCATACTTCCGCACAGCATGTGACAACATCTAGTGTGAATGGTTGTATGATATATGCTAATTGGTGCTGAAGCGAAACGTACTTACATTAAGTACGTTTCGCTTCTCCACCAATTGTGGCTTGTTGTCAATCGACGCAGCATAGAAACGCTAAATATGCAGGTAATTATGGTGCTTCATGGTATGCATAAGTAGTTATGAGGTGTATGACGGTGATAGCATTTGAATTAACATTTTTAGTCATCAAAATTGGGTATCTTACT
>MNPL01001047.1:0-25799 GCA_002081605.1 Tropilaelaps mercedesae | reverse complement strand
ATATATATATATATATATATATATATATATATAGTCAAATCGTTATATATTAAAGGGTATTGAACTAATTTGGCGGAATGCAGGTAGTGTGCCAAAAATTACTGAATTCAACATAAATTAGTGCTTCTAAATCTGTGAAACAGTTTAGTGCTGATTGCATGTTATAGCAGACACTTATTCATAAGTGTTGAGAACAGCCACCTTGCATAAATAAAATCACGTGAGAATGTACACATTTTAGGTTGCATTTCGTTTTAATAATTATAGTTTACTCAACGCATAATGATTAAACTTTCTTCGGACCGAATCGTCCAACTTGAGCCTAAAGTTAGGATGATTATATTCAATTAGGGACAACAAAAAAGAGATTAGAAGAAACCATTGAGGTAGCTGCTGCCACAACCTTAATTTAAAAAATGCGTTGGAAAGTAAATGAATTTATATTTTTCTCGACCAAGTCAAACCAAAATGTCAGCCTCTGGCGGGACTGCATTGCCTGCGGGTGCTCATCCAGTCCTTCGTGATGTGTAATGTTTCCGTACTGGCATTGTATTGCCCGTTACTTAGTATATTCCTATTACTTTTTGAAGCTGGAGACTTTTTTAGGAAGTTCTGTAAAAGAAAAGCCTGCGCTGGGAGTACTGTGGTCCCAAGTCCACTTCGGTTTTACGTCGATTCCCTTAATAGCCCCTGGGGTTCGTTAGAACAATCCGACTATTAATATCTGCTACGTTGGTGATGTATAACATACCCGCAAGGAATGTGCAGTTGGGAAAGTATTCTGTGACGCCTAAAAGGGTGCTTTGGCTAAACAACAGCGATCCCACCCTAACCGTTTTGTTTTACACGGGTAGTCATCCGTTTATTTACACAGCTTGATATGAACCATCTTCTTCTTCGTACAACTTACCACTCGATTGCGATAGCGGCAATGATTATGACCAAGATGGCATGGATATTATAGCTTGTCATTTTGGGCATAAAGTGCACTTGTCAATATTTATATTCTATGCGTAGCTTGTGGCGAACATTGCCTTGAAGCTTGGCCACACATTCTACACAGCTCAAATGCTCTAATTCTGTGGTGGTAATTAACTAGGTCTAGCGCTTTTAGGGAATAATTTTTTAAAAAGTAGCCAGCCAACTACACAAAGGCAAGTCGGTAGCCTCGCTCCACGGTTCCTACGCAGCTGTCATAGGAAAGCGGTTATAGCAGAAGTCAGAGGACTTGGGTGTTTTAAATAGCGTTGCGGCAAATCCTTCGACCCATTTGTGGGTGTTTCTAAGCTTAGACGGTGACTCTGTATTGTGTCCAGGTATGCATGCAATGCCAAAGCTGAAGATAGCCAGTCCAACCACACTTCAGTGAAGTTCTGTCTCAGCTGGCAACCTCATCATTGACGAAATGACATTAGGGCTATAACGAACATGAGAAACCAAACGTATCACCAGATGCCGAACCACCAAAAGATACTGTGAACGACGGCGGGTCAGGGAATCACTATAGGGGTGTCTTTAAGCCCGGTCCTAATACTGCTATGGGTGTGTCTTGTCTAGATGCCCTATGCAGACCTATACCCGAAAAAGGAACAGAAAGACCTCATATACAACGACGAAGGGTGGCCTTAAATATGGCAGTGGCCCAACCGTTTGCAGTTCGAGCCTTCCACCACGTAGATAAGGAAAGCCACCTAATCCTAACGCCTAGTAACGGTGCTCCTCCATCGTTTAAACTCTAACGTGGAGTCTAGATACGAAACGGGTATGCCTGCACACAACAGAAGGGGACAGAGTGTGAAGTTGATAGAGAAGCCTTTGAGTAAGTGTATAATTTTGGGTGTTTTGCTTTCCGCCATAGGAACCAACACTGGGCTAATATTAGAATATACGATAGATGTAGGGTATTCTCTAAGACTTTTTAATACAAATCGTGGCTGAGTCCTATGTTTTTGTTGACTTCTTTGGGAGACGAAATTTTTTTTATAGTAAGCGAATTTTGAGTAGCGATTTGCCTATGTATGTAATAAACCAGTAATAACTTAATCTAAAGCTTTTTATATATAAATTCATGTGTATTTCACCGAAATCCGTCAAATTCCTTATATGGTCTTGCCACTTGCAGAAAACAATGTCATTATAATTGTGGACAGCAAAGAAGGTTTTCTGGCGTTACAAGCCTGAAAAGCAGTAAGCGAAGTCTTTAATACGCGTTCAGCTCAACACTATTTCGCCAAGCAGTAATCCTGTTAAGGGTTTCTCGGACACGTTGAAATGCTTTCCTACCCGGTCGACCTGCTCTGAATTGGTTGTTTCTGCAGGTTTCGCCGCATACTTCTAAGAATCAGTACGATGTTCAGTCGTACTTAGCCACAGTATTTACCGAATTTGTATCATTATTTCCCAATGTCTTATCCATGCGGTCAATGAATTCTCATCTCCACTTACTTTGTGATGTAGTCGCATACTCTTAAGCTTCCCATTAGTTCCCATTTATCTCTTCTTGCTCCGGGGGCAGTAACTGGCCCCGCAGTAGTCTTACCAACCAATAAACCTACCAAGCAAACATTAGCACGTGTGCCTCCTCTAACGGTTGTTCTCCTCTTTTAAGTGCGCATAGCCTTACCAGTTACCAGCAGCATCATAATTATAATAATTCATAATATATAATTCAGATACTGGCGTGCTGAAAGTACCGTTGGGGACTTTACGTCATGCTTTCATACAATTGAGTAAAGGTACATCCTCCTGTCAGTGGAGTCTACATGTGCATATCCCCGGAGCTATTACAGAACAGCGTTACGATGTTTACAATGAGGAACCGTAAATAGTACTTAATTTTGCTTTACGTTCGTTTACTGCGGATGGAGCTACTCGTTAAATCTATTTTCAATTAAATTCATTGTGCATATAAATTGGCAGTTGCCAAGGCTTAAATATACTGATCTAAATAAGGAACAAGATTATTTGCTATAAAATAGCATAAACCCAAGCAGGGCTCATAACAGCGAGTAACGGCTGCACTGTATTATCTAGATGTTTATGTCATTAACGGTGCAAACGAAAAATTCTGAGCTGTGCCAAAGCAAAGGGTGCCACAAGTTCGTGAGTATAAGAACAAACCAGGTAAAGATACCGGCAAATATTTTTGGGTATTATCTTGGAGAAACCTTTGCAAAAAAGGCACTTTAACCCAGATTTGCGTCCCGATTTGGTTGAAAGCGTAATACGTGTACGTCCAGGCGATCAGTAGTTGTATTTGTGCCTTTTGAGTTTGTTTGTGGAAAATAGCATGCCCTAAAGAAAACTGATATTCACACCTTGGATAACCAAGCTCCTTATGTATGTAAATAATCTCAGAAATCTGTTCAGAAGAATTGATATGTTTCACGAGAATTAGGTGTACCTTGACTGTTCGCCGCGTTTACATAACTAGTTGCTTAGAAAGACTGGCCCTACGTATAGTAAATATATTGTATGGGTTATCTGAGAGCCATTCGGCAATTATTGGGGAAGAGGCCAAACTGAAAGCACGGTGCCATCAGAACAGGAATATGTTGAAAGCTATTTCTTTATGAAAGGGCTTCGACGTTATCGGTAAAGAAGAAGATGATCTCAATGACATCGCGCTATGGTGGATGCATTGTAGGCACATAGGAGAACGGCCTCTGTCGTCTACATATGATAAAGCAACTATTGGTGCACCATTTTTTGTGACTTTTCAAGAGGCCTCTCAAGCGATTGAGGGCTCGGATATTGGTTTGAACGGGTTTTAAAGGAAAACTATTAAAATAATTGCATGAGACCCAACGACATATCCATGATCTTCGTATAGGAAACAGCTACGAAAAAATGGGATGGACGACATTGCTTATTTTAGCTAAATAGCTCAATCGAAAACTTGTAAGACGCATTCTAGTAACGCGAGAAAGCATTTCGCCGATTATGAATAATATCTCTTGTTGCGTGGTATAACAGTAGCCATTTTTCAAGTGCTCCTTTAGTCAACGAGTTAACCTATTGGAAATTTCCGCATTGGGAACATCAAAGTGTACAAGGGTAGCTGGAAAATAGAACTGAGGCCCAGAACCGTATGTACACTATATCAAAAAAATTTTAGTGCTGACCATCAGCCAACATTTGACGTCCACGGTACCACTTTTTGTATTACTCTGTAAAACGGACCCCATAAATGTAAATGTGCTACAACAAGGATCGAATCCCTGCACTTACGCGTCTCCTTCGGTGGCAAGGCGTACACGAATGCAACAAGCCACCGGTATACAATGTGAAGTCCAAGGATTCCGCATCCAAACGTATACTTTATCTATTTTTACTAGATATATAACGCCATTTGCCCAACCTACTGGGGCCCGTTAACGATGGCTGTCCATGTTGCCGTTTACGATAACTAGAAGCCTTCGGCTTTTAGCTAGAAGCCACAGTTGGCCATTACCTGAAGCATCTACTTTACTTTGTACATGCATGCGCGGTCTATCACGTGTAGAAAATTGAGGAAAAGGTATGCGTCGCTATTGCTATTAACTACCGTGTCAGAACGTCCTCGCGGCACCTCTGAGCCACGTAGTTCTATGGCAATGAGTGCAATACTGGTGCATATGCTGATATATGCTGAATCGTAGTAATATTTTCTAATGGGTGTAGTGCCGATGAAATTAAAATACTGACTGGCAGACGTGGGTATGCAGGGAACACTCTGGCACAGCTCGTGGCTATGCTTTTCTTTCATTCTAATCGAAGGGGCGTTTCTCGAGAAAACAAAGGTAGTATTACAGAAAATAAACCATACACACTCGTCATATATATATATATATATATATATATATATATTTGGGTTAAACATTGCAGTACTTTAATTATGATATTACAATCACAAACAGCACCGTTAACATATTTATTCATCGCGATTTATCTATTTTAATTTATATAGGTACCCTTTCCTACAACTTTTCTCTAGCGTCTGTGCATTCCCGGTGAAATTACCATTCATCAGAATTGATTTTGCTATGTTTGGGGCAGCGTTGCTAAACATATCCCATTGGTACTTTAAACAGCAGACCAAAAAAGGCCCCTAGAGGTTGACAAGACAAAATAATCAATTGTTTCACCTCTTAGGATGGCTCCTGCCTGCATTTTCGAGATCCTGAAGTGCATTTCCTACTTACACACCCGTTTTAGCACTGCGGAACACGACCATAAATAAAGGCCCTTGAATGGTGAGAAAGCTTTTTGATCTTCCAGGGCGGTACTCGTCTGTGTCGTAAGTACAATATCCCATCACACCCAAAGATAGCCATTGATGCTTCAAGTGAAACTTCAATTTTGTAAGAAGCAATCAACGAAAAGCAAAGACCACATCGGAGGTTGAAAAAGGTGATCTCTTGAAGAATGCAGGCGTTCCACCCAGCGTCCCGTTGACGAACGTCGGTAGACAGGCTTCTTTTCGCTGTGTTAAGTATCTAAAGCTGGCGGTGAGCAAAGTTGTATTCTTAGTAGAAGTTGACAATATGGTTGGCGAATGGTTGAAATGGCCAGCTTGATTGGCTTAATGGATAGTGTTCAAACGACTGCTTTCAGCACGGCACTAAGGTTGCGCTTGTCATCGCATAGTCTATATTATATGAGACGGTGCCTTGATCTAGTCGCCTATCAGCGCCTGACGACAAGACAGCAACTCTGTCACGTTTTCACCCTGATGAGTGGACGAACGCTTTCAGCTTCCTTCCATCCAATATTAAAATCGCTGTTCTTGTCGGAGGTGTCGTCAACTCTGTAGCTGCCTCTTGAGTATAGCCTCAAACCGTATGCAAAGGCAAACAGAAGCGCGATGCTACAAAGACTGTTTCGTACACCCAGTTTTTTTTTTTGTTTTTTTAAAGCTGATCACCAGCCAACACTTAACGTCGGTAGCAGTTTTTGCATTACTTCGTAAGACGGACCCCATATAAATGTAAATGTGCACCGGCGGGAACTGAACCCGTGCACCTACGTGCGTCCTCCTGTCGCAAGGCGCATACGAATGCACCAAGCCACCGAGCTCGATATCGTATCCTGTTGGAACCAGAAACATGTGCCGTTTATTCGTGCAGGCTTAAAAGCCCAATTTAGCACACGGTGACGGCAAGTGGCCATTGTGTTGATATTGCCATTGAGAAAGCTTGTCTCATAAGATGTTCCATCGTTCACTTATTAGCGCAGCGTCTTCTGGTTAATTTCTCCACCACTGTGCAAAAACAACGTTGTCGCAAAAAGGGCTTTTTCAGCCAGCGATCAGGCAGCATTTTGTAATATTGTGTAAAACGTATGTTGTAGAAACGCCACGATTGCATGATTTGTAGGCATATACCGAACAGTGCTGTTTCTAGTTGGCGTTATTCTTCAAATAAGTGTACTCTTCTCGACAATTTTATAAGGTAATATCTTATAGTCGCAATACACGTGGATCTCCACTCTTTTGCGAACTGGTATGATCGTACTGGGTTGGTGGCCTCGAACACCCTTGTGAACTCTCTCAGGGTAAATAACCGTCGTGTCACCACGAATGAGCCTGAATGGCAAATATAAATGTGAAACCATATTCTTCACGCGAGGAGTAAGGATGTACCTATTACCCCAAGCAGCAATATCTCAGTATAAAAGGATTGCTCTTAAGGGAATGACGGAAATCAGCGTGTCTAGGAGAAAAGAAGCGAAGCGCATGGTCCACTCTATCGTGATCCTAAAATAGCTTTGTCGGCTCTTCGAATTGGCTCTGGATTTAGAACCGCAACCTACAGACACATCTGCTCCTCAAGCTCTGCAAAGCGATCTGTCGATACAAAGCGATGGCGGTACAGTTGTCGAGACTGCACTACACGCACTAGTAATACACGAAAGAGTAACCAGAGCAGACTGTCAACAAGACGAAACAGCTCTGAAGGAACGATGATCAAAATCGTGTGTAGTTCATTTGTCAACAGAACAGCGAAGTAGATACCTGAAATGCGTTTGCTGCTGCTGCTTCTGCCTGCACTGATTCTGGCGTGTGATAGAGATTCTAATCTAAAAAGGTAAACACCTACAGGCAAGAGCGTCGAGCTGCAAACCTTACACTTCGAAGTTATTCTTGGCCGAAGTGCGAGGGGCAAGCCTTCTCCACATCGATATCGCTCATAACGCCAGAACTAGGTGGCGAAAGGATCTACTCGTGTGGTAGCGATTATGGGCAGGTGAAGTCGGATAGTGATGGCCTTGAAGTATGTGCTTTTCTCCTTGTGGATGTCAAAAGGTTTGAAGTTGTGCCCCCAAGTGACATTGCAGTAATCACAGAAGACATTGCCCTCTACTATTTCTTTTAGTATTGCTATCAGATCAATAAGGCTCGTTTGGATTACGCATGGCAAGCGATAGCTGCGAACCGCTTGTGGCCCTTGCAAGGTCTTCGGTAAGAGGTAAATGCACGATTTCCTATCGTATAATAGTTACCATAAATCGTTACCATGAAAGTTGAATTTACTCAATCGCTTACAATAAGCTGTTAGTTTCGGTGCTCTAGATATTCCCAAGGCTTTTTGACACACTTAAATTGGCAAATCCAGACGTCAGACAAGCACCAGCTACGTCCATAGGCGCAAACGAATGTTCGTGCTATGTCCTCGCAAAGGGCAAGGGTAATTTGTATTGATACTAAAAATCGTAGAATACCGAGAAGTTATGTTAACTATGTTAAAAATTAACACGATTGGAACCTATGGGATGGCCAATCGAACGAAAGCTCTAGGTGTTAACTAAGAATGAGAGGAAGAACGACTCGGATGCGATGCAGTTTTTTCCTAGATTCTCCCCCTCGACAGCGCACACACAAAATAAGAACATTCGACTTCCGTCTCTTCATTTCTGGGGCACCGAAAGCTTGGAGAGAACCTTAGAACGAGCGGTCAAATAGTAATTAAATAGTAGTTTTATATACATATATTTTTTTTAAAGCTGACCATCAGCCAACATTTAACGTTTACGGTAGCAGTTTTTGCATAACTTCGTAAGACGGACCCCATATAAATGTAAATATGCACCGGCGGGGATCGAACCCGTGCACCCACGCGTCTCCTCCAGTCGCAAGGCACATACGAATGCACCAAGCCACCGAGCCCGACATAAATAGTAGTTTTATGCCGGGGTTTTATTGAAGTGTCCAAACCAGTGAGATAACTGCCACCGCCTTATGTATTAGAGCGAATTGAAAAATATTTTCCATCTTTGGGAACGTAAAATCGAATGCACATCCATGTAATTCGCCAAACGTTAATTAACTAAATCATTTTCCCTTTCGATGCCTTGTTAGTCTTTCACCAGACAAAAATTTGAAGCTTACCGTTATTAGAATGTCTACCGCGAACGACCTTGCTTTTATCGCCTATGAAAAAAAGTAAAGAAAAGAAAGTCGGAAGGTCCTACTAGCTAACGACCCTAACAGGCAGTTGGCACTGCGTGGATAGTCTTAGGTTATTCGAGTGAGCAAAGGTGCAGTCTAATTACGTGCTCCATCTTTGAGAAAAACGGTGAAAAACGCAACGTAGACGAAAATGAGTGGCGAGTTTAGAGAATAGAAATTAATTAAAAAAATGGACGTTCAAGAAGGGCTACCTTAATTTTCTTAGCTTGGTTAGCAAAGCTTGAAAAAATTTAAGAGAGAGAGGTTGTCCCTGAATAGGTTCGAGAATACTTGGGGACCTACAACGGCGAAAGAAACGAGCCACGCCTGATCTGACTAACTGAATACCAACTCAGGGATTCAGTGCGGTGAGACGAACTTTGGATCAAGCAAAGGGCGATGCGTGCCCATCAATACTTTATTCTAGAGGAATCACTCGACTTCCCCGCTACGCTGTAATTCCTGCGTCCTTCCTGTCGGAGAACTTAACGGTTAGAAGTTTTCCTACGCCCGAAAATTTCTACTTTCTCGATTTTAACACTCCTTCAGCTTGCATGTATCGCTGTCCTATTCTTCGACCTTCTGACATTCACGTCGACTCTACCGAGCTGAAGTACGTCGCGGCCATGAACTGATTGAGCAGGGAACTGTGCGGACGCACGACGCAAAGAGGATACTCCTGCCGAACGGACGAAACAGATGTGAGACTACTCAGACCCGGTTTCACCTTAAGTGGTCCTCGCCCCATATTCTTTGGAGTCGCCAGGCAAAACTGATGGCAGCACCGTTGCGTGCTAATGAACCGTGTGCTGCTATATCGGCTGTCGGCCAGTCGTGCCCTCGTGCAGAATTCTGTAGACAACGCCGATCCAGCGGCCGACACGGCAACGGATAGCAACATTGGGAGAAGCAGAAGACGGCTCGAGTAAAAAGTGTACCTCTCTGTTGCCTTGGGGAAACTCCTGTTTCATCCATTGTTAAATGAAAACTGCTTGAGTAGTCGATCCAAAAGAGATTCAAAGCTGATTGCGGGCGAATAACTTTTCATATCAACGCACGCGGATCATGTCTGCATTTTTGCTGTTGCATTTCTATTTACACAGCGGAAAACAAGCTAGGTTAGCGCTGGTAGAAGAGCGGAGTGTTGAGTATCCATATGTCAACTATGGTTTTCAAAAAGTCGTCCAGTAATTTTGATCTTAGCTTATCTAATTGTATAAAATACATTTACAAATCATTCAAAATGCGCGTTTTTAAAGACAATTGTGGTCCTCGATCCAAGTGTGCTTTTTTGGTGTTGGGCTGGATATGAGGAGATGTCGAACATATTATACTTTCCATAAATAACAATAAAAGCTAATTCAACACTATTTGGTCCCCAGTGATTGAAAAGTGATATTTCAAAAGGAAACCTTGCTCCCTCGACTCGGATGAGCATCAAACGTTTTGTGACAAGAAGACACTACATTAAGAAACAAGCCGGCCGTATCGGAACTATATTTAGGTATCCGCATTGTCCAAGTACTCGCATTGTCCAATGCAGATGAGAATTTATTCAATACATGTCTCACTGGAACTATATAGCCTAATGCGAACGAAACTAACGTTATGTTGTCTGACGGCTCATGTGTTTGGTTCCAAAATCGCCTCTAAAATGTTTTCTATGGTGTTTTCCTTCTCATTGCATCACCAAGTTATTGTTAGTAGCCTCCAATTGTATTGCCTAATTGTATAATTATTGCGTAACCCTTTATCAGTATTTTAGTATTGTTAATGTTGACATTAATAATATCCCTCTTTTTTCAACGCAGAGGGCACCCGTTTTTCCTCTGTTATTAAATGTCGTCATTGCTCACCACACAAATCCATTCTCTGTCCAACCCGACCAGTTGTGACACTAGCATAAGCGAAGCTTTCAATTGCTTCAATGCTTAGTTCTTCCGCAACTTACAACGTCGTAATGAATGTTTAAAGATATATAATATTGCAGCTCTATAGAATAGCCATCTCTGTGGTAGGTTGCTACTGTTTATAATTTGAATGCGTCGTAGGCGCGAAGCCAGCAGCAGCGGTCGAATTGACAACCACTGAGGCTTCATTAACAATAATAAAATGATGAAACCTTGTATCGTAGCACCAAAGTGGTGAAATCCGACATATGAACTTGAAAGAGGCTGCATTGGTATTGTAATCATTAAGCTTACCAGTACACTTATAGAAACATGTTATGCCATCTGCGCCACCACCATTATTGTCGTCGTAATTTTATGTAATTTTGAATATTATATTCGTCACTTTTACTATATGACAAAGACTAACGTCGACCAACACGTACTTCTTTCTATCATTCTGCTTGTGCATCTTTTCCTCCATATTTCAGTTTATTTGCAGTAAGGGGAACGGATCTTTTGTTTGTTTGAACTCCATGATATCGACAATAGGGATAACTGCATAGAACGAAGGCAACGATACAACTCTGCCGTTGTCGGGACTGCCGGTGCTGTTTTTCCGGTATTGCCTCGAAAGGGGCGGAAATTCATTCGGAACCTACGCCGATTAGCTCGGTGCACCACTAAAACAATGACCTTCTGTGAACATATACCCACGCAGAAATGATTACATATTTCAGATGTTTTACAGAAGCCCACAGGCTAGCTAACAATCAAATACACAGTTCGGACGCTTTAACGCACGGCAAACACCTCACGAAGAATCAAAACGATTTAACGAGAATATCGACACTTACTGAGACGATTACCGCGAAGAAAGGAAAAGTATTAGTACTGTAGAGCTGACACGTCATTGTGTTTATCAATACGAGAGAGTGCACAGATATATAAGTATATATTTATTTGTTTAGTTGAAAACGATTGCAAAAAAACAGGAAGCTGTTTTGGAATTTAATTAAAGACATTTAGATGGCATAATTACAAACGATAGCTGAATAGCGCATAATATCTTACTAATGGTGGTTTGATTACGGTTTAATATAATCTTAACGCGTGTTACAAGAAGTCTTCCCGTAGAAATTGTTGCGGGACGGTTACTCATGCTACAGAAACCATATTTACAACCTTTTAATATGCAATTTCTAAAAGGCTGTAAAACTACTTTGACATCGAGAAAAAGTGTTAGATAAAAAAATGTGCTGGTGAACTTGTGGGTTGTGACGCATATCGTGACTCTTTTAAATAGTAACACAGAAAAAGCGTAAATATAGTTCGTTCAATACAATAAAAAAACAATCAAGTTAACAGTATAATTTTGTAGAACCATTTATGGATAATCACTGAATGAGTCACTAAATATTCACTCTTTATTTGCTCATGAAATTAATCGGCTTTTTCTCGACGAAGCAGAGAGCTCGTCCACGAATTGTTAACTCATAGATGCGTCGAGATGAATGGTTCATATACACAGTCGAAGGTTTCACTGCCTCCGAAACAGAACTAAGATGAGACGGTGCCCTTACTTCAGCTTCGGTTCTTGTGCTCTTTTGTACACAGAATTGCTCTAATGTTCAGGGGATCGGCAGTGCCTCAAAGCGCCCCTTCTAGAGGAGGCCTCCCCCCATAGCGCACAAACATCCTTTGCTCTCGCCACCCGCGCAACCACCCCATACCTCTCGTTTTCGAGGTGCTCCCGACCGTTAGCCGGCCTACTGTTCTTCCTGGTCGTTGCCATCTTCCCGTTTGAAGCTGATAGGCTTTGTCTGAACAAAATCAATCGTTATCGGACGTGCGTCGGCTAAAAGGGTTTTTCTTCCCCCGCGTTCTAACTGTATTGTAGCGCCAGTTTAAAATGGCTCTGCATACCATTTAAACCTTTTCTGTTACCGGTGTCCTCTCGCCCACGCAACCCTTTGAAGGACCGAGGCCTCTGCCGGCCCCACAAATCTATAACCGCACCATATGGTCTTTTGTGTCGATACAATTTTCTGGGTAGGAAGTAGCTCACTCCATGATGATCCACTCCAGTGATCGCAATCTCTTTTCGGGGGCCACACTGTCAGTGTGAAAGCAGAATTTATAGTTGGGTTCTACCAATCCATAGAATGCATTGTGGTGATATAGAGAGGGTGGTCGGATCGCGGAGGCTAAGCTGACTTGTGGTTATGGTATCGAAGTAATGTCTTACGGGCTACCGAACCTAGGGGTGGGGGGAACAGGGGGCTTTAGTGGGTTCGTAAGTCTCACACTGAATGTTTGCAGTGACATGCTAGTGCCATCAGCATTACTCGAAACCACCAAAAATAAAGTTGACTTGTGGAGTTATAGGAAGCGGTAGCGAAAAAAGCTAAATGAGTAAGAAATCTCGTACGTTGGCGTCTCGCTGTGCCAATATAAATGTAAAACGTAATGGGCTGGAATAAAAATTCGCGTAACGTCACCATAATAAACCCTTGACTTATATATAGATGTAAGTCATATTGTCCTCCTATTTAAAGTTGAGTCACATTACATAAGGATGTGTCGTGTAGGCATTCTTATGCAGCAGGGAATAGTATAAGTGGCTTCGAACTATTAACTCTCCCTATAATTAACTAATCCAGCAAGACATCATTGGAAAGGTACCAAGAACAATGTAACAATATCAAGGAAATTAATGTTCGCAGTAGCATAATACATCTACCCATTTGCTGGCAACGTGAAACAAGCACCAAAATTGAACTAACTCTCGTCACCCTTTGGCCCTTCTCAGAATAGTACTTCTAACACGCGTGCGTCTTAACGTTTTCGAACTACCAAATTTTAGATAGTAGATAACAACATGAGAGATTTTCAGCGAATTGGTCTTCCGTAAATAGAGGCGAATCGTGAGCGAAGAGAACAAAGCCATCTCCACTGCTTTGTTTTTATCGCTAGACATGCTGGCTGTACCAATGACTCGTGTATGATGAACCTATTAGGATAATTTTGGCTGACCGAGGTTAGCGATAGGGGTAACAACCGACGAGGAAAGGAAAGAAACGTAAAAAAGGAAAGAAATAGGGACATAGGATGAAGAGGGCCACCAATAAGGGGCAAATGTGCAAATAATAAAAGATATAGAAACGATTCAGTCAAAACTCTCATCCGGCTGCTGTGTGAATGAAAACAAACCGGAGAGGAACTGGTGGCCGGGCCCTAGTCAATGTCCGAGAGTTCTTACTTCTAATGACGCACAATGAGCGGCAAGTGAGCGATCTTCACTGCGCCCAGGGAGATACGAAATTACTGATACGACCGACTTGAATGGCAAATGAGATGATGCCGCCACAGTCTCGTCTGCTACAACAAAGAGACGAGAACGATTGCAGCGTTAGTTCGTTTCTTCTCACCGGTAGAGTAACCGTGTATTTGAAGCACCCTAGAGGACTAAATCTAAAGCAATGAAGAGTGTTGGTACAAGGGGTGGACGCTTGAGCTTCGCTCCACCCCCGTATTCATGAGGAGTCCCTTAAGAAAGACGTTTGAAATTCCGAGTAATTTAAGTGGTCGGCCTAGCCAAACCCGACTCTCACCAGAGGTACTACTTCTTCAGGTTTTACAAGCACACAGCAAAGAAGTAAAGCGCGCATGCTCGTTGTTGTCGCTGCTGTCACAGTAATGTTGTTCGCTTGAGAGCAGAAGCCATTATTTTTTAGTTTTCAGGCCTGGCAAAAATCACATCATCTGAGAACTAGAGGATGAGAAGGTCGTTTGTAGACAATAAGAAAAATGGAATACATGCCCGGGGGCCAAAGAGAGAGAGCGGAAATAGGGATTGTCACAGGGCACATCCTCTACCGAACGATTCTCAGAAAACCCGCACGAAATGCGAGATGTTCTAGAGGCAGTATTAGCATATATAATGACGAAAGAGCGTGAACAGAGCGGAGCACGCGCGAACATCTCAAAGGACCAACTTTCACCTTATTAGCATGGGCCAGAAGTAGAAGAACCCGTAGAGCAATTGGCGCTTGCTTATTAGTGCTGCTTGAAACGCCTCCACGAACGACTGGACAGCCTGACAGTGTGTGAGCAGGAAACGGTTTTAAAAATTTAATTTCCAACTATTCCCAAAAAGGATATTCGCGTAGCCGTGAACGTCATAAATTCGCACAGCTATCAAATATTGCATATACGCGCAGTGCGTGGTGAATTATTTCGAGTACGTAGGGTGTTCACTTCACTTATTCTTATTTGTCAATGGTAAGTAATTAAATTAAATAATTGAATCGTTAAGTTTTGCGGGTGCGAGTGCAAGTTTGAATAAAAAATTGGGTAATAGTGGTAATAGACCTAGGGCAGGCAAGTTATTGTTCACCAGAGCCACATGGATACACCTGTTCAAAAACGGATAACCCGTAAACGACCGCTGAACAGTGATAAACTATTTTAGTATATATTTCAGTGACATAAAATCATCTGTTGGACAAATAATTTCAATGCACCGTCATAAAGTCACGATTGTATATTTTTTGGCCGTTTCACCATTGTGAACATAGTAAAGCTTAATCATATAGATTTGTGTCTAAAAACGCACCTGTTGATGATCTTTAATCGATTCGTCATGATGTGCTCCGATTCTATCATGTTGAACATATGAAATCTTTTATCTTCGTTTTGTGAACTTTCCAAGGTTAGTGAACTACTAGGGAGTAATTGCATCTCATGGAGTGATCAACACCTGCTCTGAAGCAATCAACACAGCTAACTAGTCCAAATCACATAGTTCAGATGTATCTTTTAGGTTTGGTCTTCAAAGCATACCAAGCGTCAGTTCTTTACATGGCTACCATTTACTACAAGAGTAACAACTTATTAAGAAAGCGCCGTTAGGGCCGGAACTCAAAAAGATACTGAGCGGCCACAAACGTAACTTAAGCTTTCCAGTTCGTGTTTAAAAATGAAAAAAAACGAAAGAATAATAATCAAAGGAAAATCGTTGCTTAGCGCCGCTGTCGTCGGCCAACAAAAGGTAGTCCAGTCATTAATATTGTATTATTCAATGGGTGACTAGCACTTGACGTTTCAGCTGAATATCGGCCAGTGGTCGGCCTTCTATAGGTACCGTCTTTCTGATGTGTGCAGACTGTTGGGAAGTTCGATCACGAGATGCCTGTGCTGACCCGTTGCTTCTGCACATCACTTGCACGGGACGCTCCGCAATTCGGGCGATCGTTTGAAGTACGTTGCCTATAAGAGACATTTCGAATGAGCATAGAGAGATATTACGTTAGAGAAAATGTTCATAATGGAACTGCGACCGTCCCTTGACATAATGACGGGAGGAGTAGGTTTTTGTAGGTATTGCACCAGTTTATTGGTGTCGAATCTCGGCACATAGAGACCTGTCCTGACTTCTACCCTGCCTAAATGCACTTTCATGAGTACAAATTGAACTTCGATCCCAACTAAAAGTTCTGATACAACTATATCCTTGATCGTCTGTTTATTTTCACTAGCATCTTTGTTGTTGGCGTCATTAAAATCCTAATGTCCATTTATGTTCTCTTTGTGTATTTTTCGCACGTTTGAAGCTTGAAAGTAGAATTGTTTAATTAGTATTTGACATTATTTGATATGAATACTAACGGAGGTTGACAAAGCTCGTTAAGTTACACTTTAGAATAATATGATGGGGGTGGTCCATTAGTACATATGCTGTCTATATATTCAGCCATTACGGACGTACCAACAACCATTATAACGGTGCCTTCAAGCTACGGCTGGCTTTAATGGCGACAAACTGTTGGCTGCTGTTCAGTGATGTTTTACGCATGGAGCCGCCAAATAGCATAGCCAATGATGAAATACCCACACTTACGGCAAGGGAACAACCCCGTCGCGTGTTCACTATGCGAACCCTACCGGCGTTGCCGTTAAGGAGAGAGGGCTCTGCGCCGAGATGCTCCTGACGGAAAAATTCAGTCGCGCCGGTGGTACAAAACAGGGCGGAGCTTCGACATGCACATTACGGCAGACAGTCGGGTGTCCAGTTCGTATAGCACAAGAGTCTAAGGAATATTATACGGATTTTACTACTAGTATCGTATGAGTACATGCGCGTACACTCACAGTGGTCATCTCATAGGGTGCTAGCGTGACGAACATCCTCGTGCAACCACAAAGCAAATCCAGTATGAACATGCCGTCTTCTGGGATTCTCCTAACGGGGGCTCTCGCAGGCTATTCAGTTTGAAGAATAGCCTACTCACAACCATCATGCCGCAAAATGCTCTGATTCAAAGTCATTAAAAGGCTGGGCGAAGGATTGCAGCGGATGACGGCAAATGCGACATCCTATATCCTATATCCTATTGGTAATAAACCCACGTCCAACCGAAGTTTTGACCGCATGGTATACACAAGGTGTCAGCTGTGCGTCGGGATATGTGCGTGTTTGTGGCTTTTACATTAGAATGTTTCGATCCAGATCTTTGTGAAGATGATACGTGATTGAAACGCATAATATTTTTCGTCTGTTGGCTGGACGTAACTAAAGGCGTAAAAAAGGAGTAGCCCAAGGACTGGTCTTCTTACGCGTGTACCTGATGCATGTGCAGATGTGTGAGTATCCTACATACGTTCGAAATAAATTAATGTGTTTAGAGTGAAGAAGAAAAAGTGGTTCAACTAATGAGTGCGATGTGCAATCATGCCGATTACGGATACGGTGAACGAGGAGGAGCTGCATTTAAAGCTCCGAGAACTGAGGATGTGTCTGGGGGAGACTGTGATGGATTTCGAGAGTCGGCAACTATGCTATCAGACTAGAGCGGAAGCTATCGATAGTGCCGGTCTTGGTCAAGTCATTAGAACGAGCTGTACGTATAGGAATGGATCAGACCATAAAGAGTCTAAAGAAGAGGGCAAAATAGGGCAGCTTTTAAAAAACTGGAGCAGCCAATGGATGGCCTTCTGGTTTCCGCAAGGTACGTTCGAAGTTGGTGGCACAAGGCATTATCCATTATCTGCTGCTTCTTAGAACTGTTTCAGAGCAATGTTTAAAAATATACTATGTGATAATAAAGTATAAAAATATATACACCGTATGAAATTAATTCGATATTAGCTAGCGACTAAAACAAAAAGGCACACCGGTGATAACACATACGAGCTCTATAATCAGGCACTTATTCAGGATATCAATTTTAGCTCACTAAGACATTCACTGTAATATATTACACGCGAGAGCGGCATCCTGGAACCTATGTTACAACTATAGCTTAATATTCTACTGAGTAATGATGAGGCAATGATAGATAAGGGTGTTCAAAATTTACACTCGGTTGGGAATATAAATCAGCTTATATCTCCATATGTATTTTATATGCATTTATGTAAAAACTGAAGTTGTGCGCCACAGTGCGTATGTGTGTAAATTGTATGTCGCATTACTTCCATGTGTACTAGCTTGGGCAAAGTATGATATTCACATACGTAGTCGATTCCCAATTGTTTAGGTCGGTTTGTAATTACAGGTAACGGAAAGCTACTAGTTCAATGTCACGGGCGCTTCTTTCTACTCTCTAGTGCTCACTTGTTATAATAATGGCGAGATCACATATGCGGCCCTTTGTCTAAGTTGTAAGCCTTTTTTAACATAGCGAAGCTATCCGGATGTAACGACCGGACGGAACTGAATAGAATGGAGTCGACTCCTTTTAACATAAAGGGCGTCAATGAGATAGTTTTGTACCCAAAATACCTATATTCTGTGATTGCTAGGCTGAGTGGCTAGGCTTCCATCTCTACTTGTATGTACGTCTGTCGAATTTTTATTGGCGCCTTGAATGCACATTGCACCAAAGTGCGATGGGCTTTGGACTACCTGAATTCAGTGTGCCGTAATAGCCACACCTTTGAAATTTTTCAGGTCCAATGCCTAACTTCGCAAATCTCCATAGCTGGCGAATTCTTGTTCCCACAAAGTTTTATACATCTTTTCGGATAAGCAAGGGCAAAGACGATACCTGCAATTGCAGAGAGGTTTAACAAAGCCGATTATAGGTAAACGCATGTAGATAAGTACGTATAGTCAACCATGTGATGTATACTAGCATTATCTCAGATGGCGCTCGTATCTACTTCCATACCGGTGTCAATAAAATGGACTCTGCTATAGTGTACAGGGTATTTCAGTGCTACCTAAGGGTTTGTAACCAAAACGAGTGTGGTCATCCTGATACGGCTGGGCCAGCCACCTTTCTGGGCGCTTCCTGACATCGTTCTACGTGAAGCCAGGGCTCGTAATGAAGTGACAGCAAATAAAACCATTCATCAATTGTATATAAAGCTGTGTAACACATTGCGTTATTGTCATTCTTATTATTATTGCATCATTATTTTTGCAACTGCAGGCCTTGCAATGGATGTACCTTCTACAATAGCGTGCTCAAACTAAATGATCTCCACCGCGTGAAACACCTTAAATGAATGTACAATGACTAATCCGATATATGACTAAAAAAACAAGCAATATGGATGATAAAACAAAAAGGTTTCAGTTTGTAAAGGAAAACTACAGAAGTAACAATAAACGTAAAATAAACCCAGCTGCAAATGTATGCAAATGTATGTTCAACGTATGCAAATATTTAAGAAACTTATGAGCCCATTTATCGAATTGATCGAATCGGAGTTGAGTGTATTGATATGTATTTCTTTGTTGAGCAGGAGATCTTTCTTGGTAGCTTATTGACCGAAGTTGTTAGTTAGTTGCGGATTACTTGCTTATAAGGTGCTACCCACCACTAGGCTTATTCTGGTATCCCTCTTATTACTAAACATAACTGTTTGACTATGGATTCGAACTTTCGGACGCAAACACTTAAAGCTAGTTTTAAAAAAACAATAATAGAGGCTTACTTTGGATCACCAAAATTGGACGAAATAACGTATCACAAAATAAGGACTAACAAATTAAATTTAGGGTGTAAATTGAAATTCAGTGATCGTTTTCAAACCGTGGAGTAGCCCTAATGCTTTAATATTTGGCATAAAGCTCTAGCGAGTTAGGAGGCCAGGTAGATGTTTTTATTTATATCCCTTATATTTTCAATGCTTCTGCGTCCAAAAATGCAGAATTACTCTTCTATTCAACAAGGGCCCGGTGATTCGATGACCTCGGTAGTGGTATGGTGGGTTTTATCTAGCATCTCGAACTTTTAGATACAGGTCTGGATACTTAATTCTGGCAGTATTTTTCTATAAAATGCTATCTTCCACACTGGCTGTTTCTTTTTCATTCACCTTATTTTTGTCATAACGTGGATCTATACATCAATCCTGGCGACGTAGTATAGGAACATCTCTTAGACCTTCATTTGTATTGCCACAGCTGGGTCATGTCTATTATGACCATTATCGGCGCAACGACGGCTTTTTTGATGTGGTGACAGTTATCGCCTTGTTTACCGTTTTATCATTCAATGAGTCTTGTGCACTATAGTTGACACACGTGAAGCTGAGTAAACGCGTTTGGGTTGAGCGTTTTGATTACCGCCAAGCTATTATATATCAAAAGCTATTACTATTCAGTTGCAAACGTGACGGTTTGACTGTATTCATTCAGAATTTTATCTAAGCACTTTTTTTGCTTAAGAGGCAAATAGTCTTGCCTGTGCGGACGAATTTGCCGATTAGGTGAGTGAGGCGCTGCCAAACTATGCGTTAAGGTTACTCTGCGAACGCATAAATATAAATATTAAACGATGACCATATTTATCGGCGTTATCTTTCGCAGTTGTACTATGTCTGTGAAGCACTTTCATTTTACTTTGACGTTTGAGTGCGCAAGAAGTAACAAGAACGTCTATTGCTTAATGTATGCACATTTTTTGTTACTGATTTACTTATAGCCATATCAAATGAATATTGTTTTTGTATAGACAATAAAAGTGGATGAAAGTTGCAAGATCAGTTACTGTACGAAATCAACTGCTCCAGTTATTAAGTTAAAAAAATCAAAAAAGAAATTAGAGGCAGGGTTCTGGCATCTCTCTCTGGTTTTCACGTTTGTTATTTAAATATTCATATGGATCATAATCAAAAAACCCTAAATAAATGCATACCGGCAAGTGGTATAAACGCTTTGGTAACACTGACGATTGTTATGGAAAAATATAAAGATTTTGAAAATTGTGTTTCAAATTACAAAATTAATTTAATTATTTGGGTCACCTGCTAGTTAAAATCGAGACTGTTTGCGATATAAACTGTTGCGCGTGGCATTTACGGCTAACAGCTTAGCTCCTTTAACCAAATGATATACTAAAAGATCCGTATTTCACACCTAAATTTTTTTGCATTGACAAATTGGTGGCATTTTTGAACTCTGTTTACTCCCTGACCCAGAATCTTATAGATTGTGTGGTTTGAGGAACACGGTAAAAATGATTTGGAGGACGAAATTGCAAATTGAAGCGAGTCGTGATAAGACTGTGAAAAATGAGAAAGAACTTTTCCGTGTTGTGGTCTCACACAAGACTGTGAAAACAACTAATAAGGCGATGACTTCAATAGGCGAGACGTTTCAGAGTCATCTCCTGCATCTTTGCAGTGGAATATTTCAACTTTACCCATACTTCAAGCTGAAATCCAAATTTAACGTGATCCATGTTTGGACAAGTACTGTTGAGAAGGCCGGGAAAGTTAGGGATCTCTTCCGTGTTTTTGACCATCTTGGTTATTACACAATGCAGGGAGCTGTTATACAACTATGTCAGGATCGCAAGAGGGAGACGCTTAAGGGAAGTGTTGGAAACGGAACTTTTCACGACTGTTGCGGAACAAGTGTTGCTGCAATTCGCAAGAGTTCTACCATGTAAGGTATTTCTGGTGTGCAAGTCTTACAAAGCCACCATGCGAGCTGCACCTCCTACCTTTATTTCCAGGTGTTAGAGGCTCGGCCTCAAAGCTGCTATATGTAAAAGCAACAAAAAAGTTTGCCTATAAACAGTGCGGCTAACCAGGCCACATGGCTGTCAGCTGTTGCTGGGCACCTGAATTTATAAATTGTGAAGGATCTCACACGCCCAAATCGTCACTCCATTCTTTAAAGGCCTGCGAAATTGAAAAACGAAAATGTAGGACGTGCGCAGCAAATCAGATACCAATGTCCGGACGCGACCAACGTAATCGTTACCTTTACTAGCTGGGGACATTAGGGATCAAGGCAGCTTTCCTGCAGTCCAAAGCAAAACAAGACGAGTTTATTCCATATAGTTCTATTATTCCTCGTGTGCTCTTGGGTGACTCGAATGCAAGCCTACACAGATGTCTGTCAAAAATATTTGACGCTTTTCTGCTTTAGGAATCTTTCACCACGAAACTGACAATATCACGCGTCCGCTGTCATGAACGTGTACTGATCGAACCGCTGTCGCGTGTTGTGGACAATCGATGCGGTTTGGTCGCTTTTTTCGGATCACTATTCCGACTTGCTGCTTGATGGGTCCCCTTCGACGATACAGCCCTTCTTATCGGAGGCTCCTCGCTTCTCTCAACGACATGACCGTGCTTCCGTTGAACAATTTGCTAATCCAGTTCGTAGCATTAACAGACCATAGATGCTGCTCCCGAAGCTTTACCTCAAGTACAATATTTGCTTACGGAATCTTTTATAGGCCGGGTTTAACTTCTCATTCAATATAAATTCTAATTTACCCGGGTCTTCTCAGGCGTTACGCTGGTAAGTTGTACAAATCGCATTGTAAATGCCCTTCAGAACAATCTAAGGCGGCATATAAGTGTCTTCCTTAATGCTGCAGAAAGCACTTGTGATTCGTCAAAACGTCACTTTGTATAAACCGATTCAAGGAGTTGAAGGTTCACATTTCCCAGTTATGAAATTTCATCGGTGCATTCTATGGTAGTGATAAATCCAGAGCTGTGCTGCCACCAGTGTTCGACTTCGATTCCGAAAGTTATCTTCAAAGTCCTCAGAATATTGCTGATAAACTCAACGTATACTTTGCGATCATTTAATCTGCTACGATGGCCTCCCTTGACACCGAAACCGATATTCGAGTACAACTTGCGTCAACTTTCAGCCTACTAGGCGTTACGGAGTTCTTGAAATACTTGAGGATGTTTGAGCCTTGAGCCCACCAAAGTCAAAAATGTTATTCGAACCGCTCTGGAACATATTAAGAAGGTCATCAAAATTTTCAGGTCTTTTGATCTGGTTGTGAATGCAACTAAAATGGAGCTTTTGTTTCATACAGCTCAGATAGTTCTAAACGTACAACAAGTCTCACTTGCTTGTTATCCCAGACTGTCAAGTTCTTAGGTTTACTAGTAATGAGACGATGAATGAGCAACCTCACTGATCAACACAAAAGCTCAGATAGTATGCTATTATTGCGGAACTCCAAAGCCTCAGACATAGAGTTCCCTTAAAGGTCTCATCCTGTGTGAAAGGCATTGCTGCTGCCTGCTTCATGTTATACACTT
Organism: Tropilaelaps mercedesae; assembly: GCA_002081605.1. Lineage (NCBI taxonomy): Eukaryota > Metazoa > Arthropoda > Arachnida > Mesostigmata > Laelapidae > Tropilaelaps > Tropilaelaps mercedesae. The sequence goes on along the minus strand of MNPL01001047.1, from coordinate 2,948 downwards.
TAGGTCTGGGGTGGGAGACTGTCTTCGAATGTACGCAGGGCGCAGATCATCCAGAATGATGCTCTTAGTACGATACTTGGTATAAGCTATGGGGTTTCTGGTGGCTGATCTTCGTTTCCAACAAGCTTTTTCTAATCGTTACATAAGATGCAATTCGCTTTTCTGGCGTTTAAGATAGCACAAGTTAGGACTCCGTCCTGTATTGCCCTTTTACTCTTCTCCGCCCTTTTACACTGTCGTTGGCCGCTCCAGTAACGCAAGTTTGTAATATCCTCCGTTTCGAAGGAATCCATTAGGAACCCTCTGGCCTGGCGTCTCCCTCCTTCACAAAATAAAAGCACTGAATTTTGTTAGCGTTTACAAGTCTAGTTAAAAGTTTTCGACAGGAATCAAGAGGGTAGATCTTTCAGTTAGAGTGATCTCGTACAGTGATATAAAATTCACGTTCTAAATTTATAATCACGTAGTCATCAGAATGAATGGCCTGACCCAATCGATCGTCATTCCCCTTTCTTTTTCTTGACAGCTATGTTCGCGGGTTCAGCGTTAAAGGATCAAAAACGCCCCCGTATATTTGTTTGCGTAATTTAGTAAGAAAGTAGAAAAGCTATATTGAACCAGTTTTTTTTATCAAAAAATCATGTTTTGAATCATAATTCACGATGTGTGCCACTCGTATTTATCATCGCAGAGAAAGCGGCAAAATATCTCAAACGCAACACATTTACTGCGTATAGATATAGATAAAATAATTTCGTTCCATACATCCACATGACTTATTTTGACAGCGCAAGCGATAACACACCATCACACGGAACGCCCCTTCGCTTTAGGCTCAATACTCAGAAGTAACCGCGTCTACAGTAGTTGCCATCGTTGGGTGACTGACTGTTCCCTTCTTGACTGAGCACCTAATAGCCCACAACACAGCGAAAACTCAGACACCACTGGTTTGGCGTCATCGCAATAGCTCAAATACAGTGACTGCAGTTATTGCTGATATGGTGCTTGCCTAAACTGTTGCCTTCGAACTTCAACATCTCATGAAATAAAATGGTGTACCTTCTAAGCAGCTTCCAGAAATGATACCAAAGAAAAGCAGCCTCTCTGCTGTGCTTGATTAGGTCCGGGTGCAGCTTTTGAATTTATATACGTTTTGCCGACGCCACGCCTGTCTCACCGGCAACTACGTAGCGGCAGAAATAACTGCATTCGATGTTTCCGATAAATTGCGGGTCATTTAACCTATGTAATGACGCAAGTCATAAAGTCTTATTGCATGCTCTGTTCCCCTGTGCTCCATTTCTGTTTCACCTATTTCCGCTTCGGTCATCGTGATGATGTTAAAAACGTGTGCCTCAAGTACCCCAGGCGGCATTCGGAGCCCTTCCCTCTAACTTCGTCATATCGCTGCGAAATACCATGAAATACCACCATCACCTAGCGAAGGTCGACATGACATTTGTGGAGAAAATCAGCCGCTGCTGAAGCCAGGAAGGATTCACATCACCATCAGCAACACACTATTATCATCGATAACTGGCAAAATCAACATTTTCAGCAACACTCTGGTATGAACACTAACAATATCCGCCAGTTGCCTCAGGCAGTGTCTGAATGGAGTAAATATTTCGACTTTGATTGTGACCCTTCGACGGCCCTACCGCGTGCTGTGTGCCGCGTGTTGGCTCTGAATACCAAGCAACAGGGTGCCTATACACGGCCAATGTAGCCATACCTTCTGTGTAGCACGAACTTCTCACCAATTAGGAAAAAGACGAGCGATACGGTAACACTTTCATCGCAGTGACGAACGCGCATACGCTCACTCTTCGAAAAAAAACCGTTAAAGGAAAGAGGAGAAGACACCGCATGTGGGTCGCTCCTGGAACGTCACCAGTTCTTGCACCAGGATGATTCGGGTCTGCTTCTTAGCTAATGGACAGAGGAAAACGCGAAGAAGCTACCAAAAACGAAATGAAAATAAAAGTCACAAAAGCCAGCCCGTGACTGGCTAAATGACTCACCTACGAGACAAACAGAGAAGAGAGAAATTATACTTATAGGGCTGTTAGGAAAAATGTACGAAGGAATTGTTGCTGATTGCGATTAGCTTTTCGGAAACTTAGGCCAGAGAATTTGGTAACAAAACAATAAGAACAATGGAAGCAACAACAGATAGCGATGAGGCTACTACCAGCGCGCTAGCCCACCGAAACACATCACGATGTTTAGATTTTTCAATCTAGTCCTCTCCCAAGGGAGAATGTTTAGCAATCCAAAGCGTGGCTTTGTCTTTATCACGTTCACTGACACCAACGTACCAAAAATTAAATTCAATGGGCGAGGTTTCCAATGCGGCCAATGCGTTCAACGTCATTCATCTGCAATTTTCCCTGCTGTGCGGCTATTTTAAGTAGACGAGCGATGTACGGTGCAAAAAAGTATGTAACGTGTGGCGTGTGACAACATATTATGTTTTTGTAGGAATGTGCCATGAACCCACTTCCTAGGCACTCCCTTGTTGCTGATGTTGTGCGAGAGCCTTCCGTTCAGAAAGCGTTTTGCCGTCAGTGATGTATAGGGTAGGCGGCCTCGGCTGAGGTTCAGTCAATCAAAAAAGAAATCATAAACATATGCAACCCGTCAACCTGTCAACGATGATGTACAAGCTCAACAGGACAAATTCGTTTCAGTAGCCAAAGCCACTGAAGAAGATTTCACAACAGCAAGCAGTATTTTCAATCTAAAGGGTCTAAAGGGGTCATCGACTAACAATTGTCGCTACTGAACCGAAAATGTCATATACAAACTCTTGGTGAGTTTACACCTATTTCGGCCAATAAAATTTATTTTATCGTCGTACCTACTACTAAATAACATATTTTTTGCAATCTTCTTATTGCTTTGGTAGATATATATATATATATATATATATATATATATAT
>MNPL01001045.1:0-22564 GCA_002081605.1 Tropilaelaps mercedesae | reverse complement strand
ATATATATATATATATATATATATATAGAAAGAGATAGAGAAAGCAAACAAATCGATAATAATATATGTGCTATACTTGTGTTCAATACCTTGATGTTAGGAATGGATATAGCTGTGAAGTCATTTGACTTGGCGAAGAATTTTATCCGATTTTTCGTATCGGCCGGAATTGATGTTACAGCACACCCTGCCTGGCTACTTGAGTATTTGCAATAGCAATATCAGTTTGACGCACTCCACGTTGAATTCTATTCGGCGACTTATTCAAATCTACCTGTTCCTCTTTGAATGCCCAGAGTGGTGAGGTGTCAATGAAGGAAAGGAAGGGAGAAACACTTCGAGAAATAAATAGACCAACTCGTACCGCATCATAGCGACAACGTTGTTTAGCTATTGTTTAGAGCTTAAGAATTTGTATAATATATGCTAAGAATGCACGATTGGAGTATTTCCTATTCGTGGTTTCTAAAGAAAATCGAGGCAGATTTAGCTTGCGCAGAGAAATAAGCTGTGAGAATGTGCAATTATTTTGTGGAAGATTGTTTCTGTTAACTTAGGACAAAAACGCTTTTTAGAGAAAGCTGTATCCCTGCTCGCAGAAAAAACAGGGCTAGAAGTCGTCTGTCGGTGAAGGTTGCAGCGTTTTTACGCTGGTAGCTTAGTTCCTCCTCTAATAATAATAGCTGATTGGTATTGTATTTAACTATTAGACCAATTATCTCTCAGAAAACTGGTTTATCATTGAAAAAATTTGTTTTACCATTGAAAAAAAACTCGTTTTTTCTTTCAGGAGTTGTTTTTCATATCATTGTGACTCGTGTCCTAAGTCTTTCACTTGTAATCAGAAAAAAATACGCGTTGTAAATATAGCAATAATCAAGCACAGGAAGGGACATGAATGGCTAAACATGCACAACTGTCCAAGCTGTCTTGTTAGCAAGCACATCAAAGAAATTGACGCAATCAATAAAATCAGTTTTCAGATTAAAATCTTTCAAAAATTTTGTTAAATGATGCCAAAATATTTGCAATAATTTAGTGGACCACAGCAGTTACAGTCGAAATTAACGACACACACTTTAGGTACTTGACTAATCTTGTCTTCGACATAAGTCGTACCACTCAGGGTACAGCGGAATCAAAGTAAGCATTTTTGCAGAACTGTGATGGTGTTTCCTATTTAAACCCATTCTTAATGAACACCAAGTAAGAAAGGACGGACTTGTCGAGTAAATGTGAGCCTCTAGGTGGGGTAAGTTCGTGCGTGTAGGTTCGACATTTAACAATATGGTGTTAACGACCATTCGTATATAAAAGGTCTTAATAATTTAATAGTCTCAACTGATACCGTTTGTCTGAGGCGTGCCTAGATCCCAAGTCAGTAAAACACTAGTTTTGAAATTCTAGCCGGTAAGTTTAGCAGTATCAGACACACAACGAAGGGTCAACTTTGCGAGTCTTCCGGCTTTTTCCTAAAGTCTAATACACTGTGCTCGCGGATGCAAGTGAACAATATTCTACGATTTAAACCAATCAGCACTTGCATTTGCACTCTGTATTTTGCAGAAAACAAAGAAAAATGTCTGAATGGCGCATGCTGTAATCCTTTTTAAAAAGCGAAATAGATACATCGAGCCAGAGAGGAGCAAACCGTTTCTGAGAAGGCTAGAGGCTTAAATTTACAACACCTGATATTAAAATTGTAATTATCAATAATAATGATAATAATACTATTATAATTGTTGTATACAAGTATACAAAAATTCAATAGAAATATTATCATATTTACGACGAATGCTGCCAATGTCATAACGCGTGAACTCGAAAAGACGCACTGTCAGTTTACATTTTACCGGCCATCGCTAGCCATAGTGTGAAGTCAGCGCGTGTGCCATAGCAACAAGGTCAAGGGGGTGGACCCCGTGTTTAGATCAGCTGAGATGGCAAGCCGTTTGGGGAACTAGCTTTGTTGTACGTATGAGTCTTCCTCTCAAGCCACTCTAAGACATGTTACGCTGATTTAATATGGAACAGTTGTGATTTTGGTTGATACATGTCTGCTTAAGCAAGAAGGTAACAATTTCACCTGAAAATCGTCGTAAAAAATCCACTGCGCTCGAAGAATACGTGTTCCCAGCATCCAATTAATTCACTTTGATTAAAAATGCTAGCATAAACGCAGTGCGCAGCCATTACTCACCGTTTTGCGATGATACCGCGAATTTTTCGTCATAGATGAACACATAGTGAATAGTTAGGGAGCTTTATTGGCTGTGTCAAATTTACGGCCTATATCGTTATTTCAGCAATACAGTTCATCTGATTCTTACAAACACCTTTTAAAATGTTCGCTAGGTTGCTTGTATACGTTTACGGTACTGTCCCCCAGATCGTCGCCTTTTTCCAATCCTTGACCGCCCTGTTTTGGAATGGTCCCTCTTATATTGTAAACATGAATATGCTGTTTACCTTTAAAACTCACCGTACTTAGTAACAGTCACGTGGTAGAAACCGTTTGCTAATTTTCCCTACGAAATTCACTCAATTCAGCAAATAAATTTGAAGCTAAAGGTAGGGTGTTCAGCATTTGTTTGAAAGGATGTCTGGTACTCCCGAAGAAAGGCAATAATGCTGCCACAATCATATAGACTATAGCTTAGGAACATTAATATATTAATTATGAAAGGGGAGAGAAATTAAGTTACAGCTCAGCAAAAATTACCAGCCAAATCGTGTCTCCAAAGGCCTTTATGATCAAATATCTAATGTCTATTATTGTTACGCACGATTCCGGAATGAAATCATCTTACTCGCGAAATCTCTAATGGGTCACATCTCTCGCGTATCTTTCCTTAATATACTAACTAATGACGAGCTTGGTTTTACCTCTTAGTTAAAAAGTCGGTTTTAAACGAAATTCGGCTACATTGAACTATCTGCAATTGGTTTCAATTTAAGTGCGTATTACAAGAATGACAAAACGTGTTGATGGTATAATTGCCGGTCCCTTTACGTTTTTGTGCTCAGTGTTATGTTCAGTTGCTCTATTCGTCCAACGGTTGTTGTTGGCTCTATGCTCTCTATAAGTATCGTATTCTTCCTCTTAGTTGGATAACATACATATATGTATGTATGTGCGTATGCTTTTTATTTCCAATTTGGTCCTATCATGATATCCACGCCATTTGCGAACTAGTAGGTGTCTACTTCAGAAAACTATGGTCCGCGAGCTTATTCCAAAGGGCTCTTTCAAGTTAGACATACCTAGTTTAGTGCACCAACATGCAAAGAACAGGCTCACCATACTAAACTAATCTGAGGTGCTCATAGTAACAATCGCGAAGAGAAGTATGGGATATCTCCAGCGCACTCCAGTAATGTAAATAATGTATAAGCAACAGGCTGAACGGCTCTAGTAGAGCCTTACGTCACCTGTTCTTTGTCTTTCAAAATTTATAGTAATTCGTTCAGCCGCTCCAAAATTCTTCTTTTGCCTTCGTCCTGAGCATCACGTAGAGGCATACCTACAAATAAGAACCGGCCAAAAAATTGCACCCATCGTCGCGCGAGAGTCAAAATTTTTTTTATGAGTAATTACTTTAAAAATAAAGAGAATTGACGACTTAACAGCAACTTAGCAAACGCCAGTAAGTCAAAAGCCTTAGAGACCTAAGTGGCAAAATGCGCCAGTTCGACAAATGCAAGTCAACCTTGAGAAGCCGCTGCTGGATTGTCGTCATGGTCAGGACTAAGCACGGGCTTGCTGCATCATTTCTTCTCCGGAAACCCACAGAATTTCTGAGACAAACAGTAGCTGCACTACAGACGCTGGAGGCGCCACGTTGCAACAAGCGAGGGACAACAAACAAAGAAAGGAACCAGACGTTCGTGGAACAGGGGTCGACAACAATCGAGTGTTTCGAATCACTCAGGATCATCTCCTGGAACCCCCAAAATTTATCAGTATTTTAATTTACCTGCCGCGCCCACGCTAGGCGGCGTTGATATTCTGGTTTTGGCGAAATCTTTGCCACTAAAGTTCTCGATCTCTTCGGTTTCCCGCCTTTCGCTGCAAGACTCTAAAAAAAAGGCGCCGGCCGTTTTAATGGAAAGATTTCGTCAACAGTCACAACGGAAAGAAACTCGGTCACTGATATCTAAACAAGAAAAAGTGCAATTTACACTGTTGAGGGATGGAGGTACCTCGAGACTGTTTCTGAGATCCACCTTACGGTTGGAAAAAAACTTACGTCTCTCCTCGCCGACACACCCTCATTTATCAAAAGGCTCAGGAGTCACTTGGGAAAAATTCCTAAAAATCGATTCTGATTCTCAAACCGCCGACTCAGGGAAAAGTAATGCTCCGTTTGTACTTCTACCACAAACTCTGTACATCTCCTTTTTGCTTCAAGTCAGCGTCCACCTGGGTGCTGGGGTCTTACCTGTGAGAGGTGCCATGCATCTAGATGTCCTTATGTCATTCTACTAGGTTCTCTGGCCAGCTTAGTTTGACATGAGAAGCTAGCTGAAGCTTTTATTTCGACGCTCATACTTAACTGGATTCTACGTGATTCCTGTTTTTATCTTAGTTAATATTAATACGTATTTAATACATATTTTAATAAATTAAAAGTATAGTCGTCGTTTATTGCTCTACTTAACGGCGATAGATTGTCGTGTACTATATCGTTTGTTGTGATTTAAATGAAAATAGAGATCAGTTTTCCATTTTAAAGGAGCCTTGATCACCGCTCTTTAAATGTTTTTTAACTGTTATTTCTGTGGGGCTAAGCACCTATCTCTTGGTTTCCAGATATTTCTACACTGCCGTAGCAAAGAGCTATTAACAAATCGAAAATGAAACATTTCTCGCACTGCTACTCAAGCTGTCTACTATTCCGATTGCTTGAGATAAAACAGAATCCTAGATCTTGTCCTTTGCTCGGGACGTTATTATACTGTATACTGCGAAAACCTTCTTTTCATATGTTATATAAATTTTTAAAAATGAAAATCAAAATAACGATTCGAGGATTACAACCACGTCTGCTCATATAGCTGAGTCCCACAAACAAAATCGCTTTGCAACCTATGCGCGTGGTCTTACAATAAAAACCGATGCCGTGAGTCGTGGGATGTCTACTCATAGTATACGATCAGGAATCCAAAATTGCCACGTGAGGGGGAGATTTACGCTACGAATGCCTGTGTCAATAAATTAACTGAAAAAGGTCGAAATCGGTCAGTGCGACATCCGAAATTAGCATAGCATGCACATAAAAAAATTTCATGGAAACTCAGGGCAAAAAAGCTAATGTTATTGTGGTATTACGTGTAGCTGATTTACTAGATCAAGAGGGTCAAAGGCGTTGTCAAAACTAAAAGAAAAAATAATAGTCTTCAAGAGGAACAGTTAAAAGAATGGATGCAAACATAGATATTAGGTTATAAAGGTTATATTGGTCAGTAGGCGGCATATTCCGATATAATTACAAAGTGCTCGGGAGGGCTCAGTGGAGCGCATGAGCACTATATGGGCACAATTAAAACAAGTTCTATGCCACTGAATCTAGATCATGCAAGATAATCAGAAAAGTAAAACAAATCGCACATGACATTTCAACTCATGGGTTTCGCATGTACTTGCGCCTCCTTTTCACCTGGTGCAGACGATTTCATCTGTGGTTAATTTTACCATTCTAATATTCTTGAATAGCTCGTTGGTCACTGTATAGGCCCGATACTACACTACTACAGAGAAAAATATTACCACAGATTACGACAGAAAAAGCTATTGAGAAGATAAAATCGTTAAAACTGAACTGCAGTTTTGTCTTTGACCATCTCTCACCTTTGAGAGAGTAGCTGGCGGCATTTGAAAAGTGGATGAAATTATTATGGAGTCAGTATGTTATTTATTGTCATTGTTTATGAGGTCGGGGAACTAGCCCTGCAGTTTTCACGACTTTTAACCACCATATGTAAAAACTATTTAGTTTACTGAAAATGATCGTTTTGTCGCTAAGGCTGTACCGTGCGTTGCTCTATAAAAAGAAACTTATAGATAGATATAGGTATACTTATAGGTAGATCTCTTGAAGAATATATATACAGCTTGAAGCAATAAACAGCATGGTTGTTACATATCTGACAGATACTCTAAAACAATATACTATGATGAACTGGCAAACTAATTTGTTCATGAAAAGTTCGCTTAACGATATAGACATGCCCAACCAGAATAATGGGGCCGGATTGTTGGCAAACCATTCTGAGCCGTACTTTTTGAAAGGTTTTGATGGAGTAAATTACAACTCACGAATAACTAAGCTTCGTAGGTTTTGAGTTAATCAACAAGTAGTCATCTGAATCAACGCCTATTTGGGTTGTAAACATTTTAAAGTTGGATTAATGGTATGGTTGGTAATCCCGCACTTTTTAGGAGAATTTTTTGAAGTATGAACATCGAAAATTGCTGAGCGGCGCCTCATAGCATATAAGAACATCAAAATTCACAACGAATAGCCTAATCGCTGTAACAGTGTATTTATCAATATGGATATTGGAAACAACATAAAGAAATAAAGGACAACACATAGTACACCCCGAATATATACGACAAAATCGGCACAAAGAAATCGGCTAAAAGGCCCAAATAGTACATCTTAAAATACAAACATTCAATTCTACGTAAATAAATCAGCAAATAAGGACTCCACAGCGCGCAACAAACATAAACATGCAATCGTCGTCAAATGGCCAAACGTTTTAATAATATTTTAAAGCAACGATAAAACCTATTTTTACATCAAGAAAATTGTAAGCAACTCTCTTGCATCAATAAAACATGCCGTATCTCCCACTACTTTATTTCCATCACAAATTGTATTAATAACCTAAGAAGTCATTTAATACATCCAAACAATTTTATGGAAAGGTTTAAAATATATTCTCACATAAAGACAGCCAACAAAACAATGAATTCCATTAACACGGTTTTCCAGAATGCCCAAACGCCTAGCTTTGCATTTCCAATTTGAAAAAATAATTAAGCAGATTATAACTATCGTGTATGACCAATGCAACCCAAAAATAATACCCTATATGTAAGAAAATTGATATCATGACAGAAAAACAAATTAACAAAAATTAAACATGCTAAATTTCATTAAGTCGAGAATCTGAGGGATCAGTTTTTGAAGAATATATATTTATATATATTCTTCAGTAACCGCAGCATGCGTTGCGTTTAAATCAGATTTATTGCCCTTTTATCAACTCATTAGTCTATATGGGTTTACTCAGCCACTTGCCAGTCCAAAAACACGGTGCACTTACAGCCTTCGGAAATTCAGTATCAGCGCCTAGTTTTAGACAGAACCGTGGTCGAAGTTTGAGAAATGATCTTAAAAGGATTTAAGAGCTTTGGACAGATATTGGGAGTTAAAAGTGCGTCCTTAATATTAACCACTAATGATTCATCAATAACCTCACGAAAATGAACCACAGCTTACGAAAAAATGAATAATTGTTTTTCACACATCGGAATTTTCTGATTAAAATTTTTAGAATAGATATTTTAGACAAAGTTGTTAACACTGATACTCCAAGGGTCTTAAAATTTATACATCATAAAGATTCCATCGATGCACTGAATCTTCTTAACAGAATATTATGTATCTTTGTTTTGTAAGACATTTAAAATTGATGTTTAAAACTAAGACCGTCTTTTTACAAATATTACCTGAGACTTAGGTTTCTCGGCGGCCATCAGTGTCGATTAGTGAAAAAATTTTTTTGCGAACGTTCTTTGCCATTCTTTTTGCCAATTTATTGACATTTTAAAAGAATAAATTGCAAATATATGGGTCGTTATACCTGTACGCTTTGCCAAACTCTAAGCAACCTAACACGCTGGAGTATATGCAGCACAGAAAAACACAAGCTAGTATTGAACATTTACAAAAAATTACCAAACAATAAAATGTTCCAATCTTTAAAAAATATCTCGCTTTTGCATAAATGTGGACAATACACAGTCCTCTGCATGCTTGGAGCCTAACACAGTTTACTACCTTTTTAGTGAAATGTAGTAAAACAAAGTTCTATTCTAAACTATGAGCGAGCCGCCACTGTATTTTTGTCGGGTGGATCAGCCATAAAAATTATTTTTTTATTAATACGTCACGATAGAGAGGACACGTTCCAGGTGTCAGTATGTTATTTGGCTTCAAGTTCCTATAATTATTACAAGTTAAAATCTCACGCTCTCTTCTTTTGCGTTTTTGCAAGAGGCAAACCTTATCACCGCATCGCTCGGATTGTGTGGCACGGCGATAAATCTAAAATGCAAACTCACCGCGCAAATTCTGCTTAAAGACCTACCACAGTCGTATCTATGACCAAAAAAAGCCATTAAATGTTTGTGAAAATGCACGTCATACTTTTTATTGTCATCAACCATTTCACTCAAGCTGCCATCACTCATCTGTTCTTCAACAATTGCTAATAATTAATAATCACAAAAAGTAATCACAAATTTTTTACTACCAGCAATTGTTTTAATTGGTACTATTTAGCAATACAATAAATGAATATATGCGCATTTAATCACGTGCATTTTGCTTGCCATTTCTATAACAGCGTTGCTTCTTAATACCTAGTTTAATATTCCTTTCGAAATTAGCAACCAGTTACGTGCGTCTAATGCCCTAGGCTTGGTTATGCGTAATTCGTTAAGTCAGATGATTCAAGATTACAATCCCTCAAGACCTTGAGCTGCCGAGGTCGTTTATGTGCAGTACAACCAGGTAAAAAAATTGAAGAGAATAAGCTGGTGTTTGTTAACATTTCAAGTTTACAAAGCTTGAGCTGTCTCGTTTTCTTATGTACACATAGATTCATTCATAATACTTCTTATAGATTTGTATGCCTTGGTGAAGTAATATCAGAAGATTGTCCACCGTGTTTGTGAAAAAATGTTTTCAAAAAGTGAAATGTTAGAAATAACACGCACAACGTGAGTTGAATAACGCAGATTTTCCTGCCTTTGAGGCGGAAATGACAACATTGATGATTTTAAATTATCGCTCCGCCGATTTTTCGGTGTTTTTGTCGCAAAAAACTCTTTTCGCAAAAAATTGCTTACTAGATTTATTAGGGGACTGTCATAATTTAAGGTGAGGCAGCCTGACAAATTGCACGTTAGGCGATCGAGTAAAGCTCGTAGAGCGTGCTTGTGGGTTTCATTTAAAAAAGCTGATAAATAAAGCGAAAAGTTCGTGAATCCCATTTGTCGTTTATAGTGGAGTAAGAAAAACATCAGGCCGAAATCCTCTCTTGACCAGAGAGTGGTTTTCAATCGTGATATATAGTGGAAGGCATCAATTTTGTGAAGCTATCTATAAACCGCACTCAACGTATTGTTCAAACATCCCTATGTTCTCAATATTTGGGTCACATTAGTACTACGCAATGTGGTTGCACACTGCAAACTGGATGGAAGTTGATCAAACGTTATATCGCCTAAATTATGAAAAAGCCCCACGACGTTACGATCTTTAACGAACATTGCGCTAAAACAAAACGGTTGAACTTCAGCCGTTTCTAAGAGAGCGATTTTATTTGACCTTTATACCTTACGTTAGTCCTTGTGGTAGACTTGAAATCATTCTAACACAATTTCTATTTAAGTATTTATAAAATCGCATTCTTTCGTATTACGTTTGCGAACGATCGCTGCAAATATCTACAAAGAGGTACGGAGTACGAAAGGCGTTCGCGGAAGCTGCCCACCTTTTGCTGAAAATTACAATGGTCGTTATGGACACAACGTCGACAATGGACAATGGTGGACAGTCGTTACTTTGATGAAAGAATGATGAAAGAAGTTAACAGGAAGTGAATCACCTTTCGCGTCAGGGAGAGTAACCTTTTCAAAGCAAGATGGTTATCCGCCATAAAATAGAATAGATCATGTACGATAAATCATGACATGGAAACACACGGTAATTTTAGGAACGCGGTACGCAATCTTAACCCTACATGAATTTTTACTTCTAAGAGATAAAAGACAGTATAGGTACATTGGTGACAAATAAGCGGCAGTTGGAGATTAGGCTAAGAACCGTCTACACTGATATTTGAAGAGGCAAAATTACGAATGCCCTCCAAATACTGTTATCTTGTATTGAAGAACATTTATTTTCACAGAGGCGCTTTCAAAAAATTTTGGCGCTGATTATTATGGAACGGTTAATAATTAATTGGGCAAAGTTTTCCAACACGGAAAGTATGAGCATTTTGTTAAATTGATATGTCTTATCGATTGAATATGAAAAAAAATGTATGAAGTGAAACCGAAAGCCCAAAGACTAATAAGTGTTGTTCGATGATTGACCTTAGGTAAAAAAATGAGACAGCCAAGTCACCCAAAAACCATCAGATTTAAAAACATATTTGTAAAAGCAATTTTTGCTTAAAACTAAGAAACTTAATAGGTTTAAGACGCCTTTTTGTAGAAAAAATTAAGGCTATTATAAATCTCTCGAGATTTAGAAAACCTACAATTAAATGCGCTCTAAGGGTGCCAGATAATCTTTTAATAATAATAACTATCACACTTTTTTGTATCGCTTACCGTGTTCTAAAAAAACCCAAAAACGAGACGAACGATCACAGTGTATATACATCGCTCTGTAAGTATCGAATATTTTCAATCCTAAACTTGTGCCTCGTAGTCACACGTGAATACATGGTTATTTAAGTAAAACATTTTTTCCTATGCGCATAAAGCTCCAACGATGGCTACCAATACGTTTTTGTCACATGACGATTTCATGGATCTCTCTGCAAGAAGCAGCTTCCCACTTACGACGTAGTAGAAATGCAGCCTTCTTATATATGCTAGCGATTATCGAAACACTGAGTTGTTGTATACTGTTGTCTTCAGGGTCTAGACAGCATTGCCTACAACTCACCTTACATTTATTGAATAAATATATGTAGCAGCTTGAGTCAGTATTTACATTAAACTTATTCTACGCTTGGCTTCTTCCTGTGACGTACGCTAACTGTAAATTACTATTCGAAATATTATCCAATATCTTTAAGTACATCACGTCATCATGCGATGTATTACATGACTGTGTTTAGTCTGACTACAGAACACGTGTTCTTGCGTCCTTTGTCGATGTGCCTCTCTCAGATGTATATTTACCGCTCAGTGGCAATGCACAGGTACCACAATGCTTATAGTCGGCGGCTCAAACAACTCGTCGCTAGCAATATCCAAAGGCTTCCCCAGCGACTTCTCAGTCCCTGAAGAAGCCGGGAACCTTCACATGCTCACCTCGAGCTGACCAGGGCCACTGCAGCTCCTACCGCCGAGACCCAGCCAGTTTCCGTTCAGTAGCCGGTGGGTCCGCCGAAGTGTCTGATCCCTGGCGGTGTGGTGATGCATTGTGACAATGTGATGATTCAGAAACTGACCCTCCTGTTGGTGGTGCACACTCGAACTCGAGTAGAAGCTAGACGGTCCCCACGCCACTAATGATGCCTTGACCGGCAGCCACCGAGCGTAGAGGTAGTCACACATGGCTATGCGGAACATACGTGATGACACGTTGTAGAGAACGAAATTAATTGAGAAGTTGGTGTAATACAGGAGCATAAAATATCGCTGAAGAATGTAGAGCTATAAACAGCACGTGAGTGTTGGCCACGAAACACATGAAAACAGAACAGGATGCATAAGATATACGCTTGTATTAGTAGAACGAACACAATCGCAGATACTGTATGTTAAAAGCGACGAACAACGGTCCTTGAAAAAACGACCTATTCCGACCGTGTAATTAAAAGAACAAGTCGTGAGCCTTAAAGTTTGTGGTTAATATAGGATTGAACCCAGGCAAAGGTAAATTTCTTCGTCCCTATATTTAATAAATTTCTACTGGATCCTCCAAGTACTAATAGCCAACAAGAATCCTTCAAAACAAATATGTCTGCTCGTCTGCGCCATAGTTTGAATGTATACGTCTATCTAGTTCTACTCCATTGCTCTACAGCGTGTAGGGGATTCCGTTGAAGTACTGGATAGAATATGAAAGGAGTGCAAGCATTGTTTTGTTTGCTGACAATAGTAGATGATAGTAAGTAACATGAATACTGCATATAATAAATGTCATCTGCCAGATTTGCTACATGACAATATTTATCCTCGTTTACTTCGGTGGCACTAGTGATTAGTCCAATCAATCGTACGCTGTGCGCCTACATATTCTTAATATTTTTCTCGGTTAAATATTTACCTCATAGAACTTTTTGTTTGTACCAATTACGTGCATACGGGCGAAGAGGTATCTCTTCGTGCCCGTCCTTATGATGCTACCTTTGAGTTATTTTCCGCTAGATTGGTCTAAGTGAATGACGAGACAGATTTAGAAACGAAAGCTTCGAAGTTTAACAAGTTTCCGCGTAATACAATTTTGTGAGAAGCCAGATCGATCGTTTGATCTGTGTATTAGAAGGCTCATCATGTTTCTGCCAACGATACGGTACAACGCGCTAGGCGAGCACACAACGAAGTCGGTAATGTAATCATAATGTTTTACGTTTGTGCACACACTATTATACTAATTGTGTATTTGGCCCCTCCGGAAAATCGCTTACATCGCACAATCGCACAATGGATTAGTCACACAAAGGTGGTCGGTGATTCAACGTGCTAAAACTTTTGAAGTATATGAGAATGGCCTTTTTGAGTGCGTTTGGGGGAATTCTCCTTTATTATACACACACTCAATATGGCAACCGAGAAGGTTCTGGACAGTCTTTTTCTTCCATTATTCACAAGACTATGAGGACGCTCAGCACTATACTTTCTGACCGAATGAGTGTTGGATGATAAAACTTGTGACAGTATCGCCATGTGGTCTCCAAGTGTTTTTAGCGGAACATCTATTTTACTTTTTAACTATATTACTTTTTAACTTTTACTTTTTAACGTATCTTATATATATACGAGGTTCATATATAGTTTAGTTTCACTACCACAGGCCTTAACTTTGCTTGTTTGTTCTACGTCATGTTTGGCTTGGCTTGTTTACAATATTCAAAACACATAACGCTAAAACAGAAACTAGCAACACTCTTAAAAGCCCTTGCCAGCTGTTTTACATATATCGAACTCGTCAGTTGTTCACTATCCATGCGTTGTCAGCCTACGCCTTTGCTGCCGGCTCAGATCGTCCTGCTAACACATATATACTTTATTATATCCGGACGCAGATGACTCTATTAGGATTTATCCCGGTCTCTTTTGTTCCTCTGTATGCCCTGATATCAGCCAATGTTATCGCCGCACTCACAATACTTTCCCTTTATGCTAATTTCACTGGCCAATCGCCAAGCAACCAGAGAATACTTCTTGGCTTTCATAAACCTTTCAAGTTGGTGTCTCTCATAAACACCCATCCCTTGCGTTAGATCTATCTGTCTTTTGCTGCTCGTACTGATCAGGAATGATTTTGACCAACTAGTATTACAATGGTGATTTCGTTATCGCTCCTGATCTCTTTCTTATATTTCCTATATTTCACGCTAGTGGATGTTTTCCTTATTACCCAAGCTCTTGCCGGTACTACAGGTAGTAAAAATAAACTAATTAGAAAACGGCGACGATTGTGTAGGTTCCGTTTGCGCGATTTTATAGGCTCTTATGTTACACCTGATAAAATTTTCTAAGGGCAATTTCGGTGGATCATTGACACTAGGACAGATAATTATTCGATCTTCCGTTTGAGAAATGTTGACGGATGAAGACTGATTTTGTACCTGCTTCTGTAGGGGTAATAATTTGCAAAAGCCAAGCATACCAGATATTTATGACGTTAATTCCTAAAAAAATGTATTACGGAGAAAATGTATCCGGGCGAATAACGGATTAATATAAAGCATTAGAGCTTGTGTCTCCTTACAACCATTGTTTAGAAAATATATTTATCTGGAGTAAGCATAATATGTTAGCCTTTTAGATTCGCTATCCATTCCGGAAAATTACAATGGAACTTATAAATATCGGCCTAGTTCAAATTGTATCTCAATGAATCCACCTCCACTACCACAACACTTTGAAACCTGTACACAACCCATGATGATAGAGGAAGGTGTCGAATACACGTGTGACAGCAGCTTATTGCAAAGGGCTTATACAATACATATAATTGAAACGGTTGAGGGTGAACAAATTTGAACCTAAATTAAATGACTTAAATTCACCTAAATTCGTCTGTTAGGTGAGCACTTAAATGTTATAAGTGCAGCGGTTTTATAGTGACTACTATGACACTGGTAGTTACAGTTGGCGTAATAACTACTAGTTCCCGTTCATGTACTCACAAAGGAGTCGTGCGGTATCGTGTTCGCGTACGCATGTAGATAAATCCTCGATAAATAGAATGGCAGATTGAGAATAATAAACATAGTCGACACGAGAAGAAGCATTCGAGTCACCGTGATCTGGACCGCCGACGGCTTAGCGGCGGTCCCTGTACCAGGCGGCGCTGAAGACATGCCTGCACATCGGCTACTCGATGCTGGACTATCGACAAGCTGCGGCGATGTCTTCGCGTTTGGCTGTGTAATTGTCACCTCCATCGCACAGAAATGCTGTTGAAGTACGATTGGGCTCCCATTTGTCGTGTTCAGCACTGCAAACAAGCGAGACAATATATTAGGTTGATTCGAGAAGGGTAGCCGCTTTTTGGGCGGTCAGAACTTTTTGAACTACCCTCCACTAGCAGACGAAAATATGTTCATACATACTACGGTCTTTTGAAAGTCTCCAAAAAAAGCAATCATCACTAAATTTTTCTGCCCGCCGTGACTGTACGCAAATCGAGGAAAAGGCATTGAAGCAATTAAAGCTAACATTCATTCATTTTAAGGGAAAACTTCTGAAGCACTTGCTCTTGTCTTTGAGTATTAAAACCTAGTACCTCTAAAACAAACAGCTTGTTTTACCTCGTCTGGTTTAAAAAATATACCGGCCACTTTTGTTGGATCAACATAAAATTTAAATGCATAACCAGTGGACCTTGAATAGGCTCCGGGGTACTTAATTAGTCTAACATCACTTTGATGCAGCTGTATATATTAGTAACAATTAATGTAACATAATATTACGAAAGTCTGTTAATTAGAAATTAATATTCTTACTTTATTAGGATTTTTTATAGCAGCGCGTGTCAAGTTTGTCAGACGCACCAAGTGTGTTAGAAAAGCAAGATATAGTTGGAATACACGATCGTAATAACAGCGTGATGATCACACGACCTAATGCCGCGACGTAGAAACTCACCATTTCTCTTTTATGAAACAGCTCAAATCCGAAGTTTCAGCACTGGATCAATTGATGGTAAGATCAATTTGGCCGTCTTAAAAACGCTACTGAGTGCTATTTTCACCATAAACTACTTTTTGAGATGTGTTCGTGCATTTTTTTTCTATTCCTTTAATTTTGCACGTGTAAAAAGAAGACCATTCACATTTATACGTATCATCTGGAACTGATTAATATTGTAGGCTTTTGAATAATTGTTTCTTTCCTGTACGATACCATAATAAAAGAGAATTAAAGTGGATGTGTTTTACTGGTCACAAAAATGTTAGTTGATGAATGTTTAACCTAGAGAAACCTCAGGCTTCAGCCTTGTTGGTCTTTGCAGTCATTATCATTCGCTCTAACGTAGTTAACTTTGCTTCATTTTAGTTTTTTTCGTAAATTTGCAACCGACCCGTAAGAATCATTGGGCACGAAGAAAATAGGTGACTAGACTATATCTCGGCTTTATTTTAACACAGGACTAGAATTCTATATATATATATATATATAATTGCGTATAGAGCAAATACGTTCAAACAAAACACCCGGCGCGGGTAATGGCCACGTCAACAAGATATATCTTACTATGTTTAACCCAGAAAAACAAGTGAAAAAATACCTGCCGCCAAATTTGAACGTAACCCAAAGTAAAATTCTTTCAACAGACTTTCTGAAAGGTGAGACACGTCGGCAAATGGCGTAGGTCTCTGTGGCGGAACAGAAGTTTCCATCACCCATGATAACGTAAGGCGGAGTAATTTACTTTTAATCCCTCGAGAATCGAGAAGGACATTTCATACATTTAAAACTGAGTGCGGCGCGCGGAGGCTCCATGAGGTCTAACTGATAATTTTCAATAACGATGGTTTACCATTGCTACCCGCAGAGCAGCATACTCCATTAGCTTAAATACGGGGCGGTATACGTCGCTCGAGCCTACTCAGATTCGTGCTTCCGACCGTTCTGTGTAAATGCTATAGAGGAAGTAATATTGGTTAGAATTGAAGACGAGCCGAGTTAGCTGCTTTGATGCAGTCGCGTATTCTCTGTGACCGACGCGTAGGTGCACGAGTTTAATGTGTGCTATTGCAAATCTTCAGATTTGGGGCCCATCTGCAGCATTGCGTAAATGGCAAAATTAAAGGTTGGCTGAGGATTAACCCTCAAAAAGTTCAACTATAAAAAGCAAATCTGCCCCTGGCATTTTACTTGTCATTTTATTTAGGCAGCGATAGAACGGTATTATTCACCAAGTTCTGACAATGCTAATGGGTCATGCGTCATGAATATGTGGTCAAAATGCATGAGCCAAATAATAACGTAATCATATATTATTTCAATATCCGAAAACTAATAGCTTGTCTAATAGCAAACAAATAGCTAATAGCAGAGCAATATATTGTACAGTTCTTAAAGCTTTTAGTATATTCCTTTTCAGTAGAAATAGCAATGTTTTCTCCAGAAAAACAACGGTGTTTTCAAAAAGGACAGTACGAAGAATGTTCAAAGATACATCCTTATTTCGTTTATTGATCGATCGCAATGGGGAACAAAATCTGGGCTCAATGGAGATAGTTCACCAACAGATGGTATGTTAATTGTATAAACTAATTGCTACTAACCTACATATCTTACTGAATAGAAAACGTGGCTAACGGCGGACGAGATTCTAATTCAGACACCTGATAAATGCTTTGATTCCACCTTGTTTTAATAGCAAAAATTATGTTGTTTTTATGTGCCATTCAAATTTGTATATTGCGTGCTAAAAGTAGACTAACACAATATGTTGTCCACCGGATATTACTATTATTTCATAATTGTTGTGTATATTTCAGAAGGATATACTTCAACTAAGAAGGCATTTTGAGCCTAATTATACGAACATAGGGTAATCCAGTGAACAAAAATTAGTGGGTACATCTTTCCGAATAGAAACCCTCTTGCTATTGGACTCTCCTGCTATGGGCCTTTTGAGAATCGGCCAACACCCGAGCAGGAATGGTATAGGTAAATATTGGAAAAAATTAGGGTTTAAGTGGATCTGCTAGTTCTACACTAGTCGCTTCTGGCCGTCAGTGGCGTAGAATTAGCCGCCTTACGGTGAATTCAATTAAAGGTTTCAATACGGAACACGAGGTACGAGAAACGGACATAAATGATCAAAAGAAACGTTTTTTGTTTCTATGGTGGGTGAGTCCGAGAAAGAGCAACTACTTCTGCCAATTTCTGTTCGAAACAATCAAGATAAATATAATTATCTTACCATTAAAACAAACAAATAAATGACTACCAAGCATTAACGGTAAACATGCAGACGTGCTGCATACCTTTGAGCGGCTCGGGTGTCGATCCATTTGAGACACGTGTCAAGATATTTGGACGTTGTTGACGACAACGCCCGTAGAAAAGGAAAATGGACCGCGCAATTACCAGATTCATAATCGAGATGAACAACACGGGCAAAATGAATGTTGTTAGGGTGTCTACCACGTTCGCGTAATACACCACCCTGGATGGTGCAGTAGGCAAAGCACACGAAAAAAACATGGCAAGAAAACAGAAAAATAGCGAAGTACTTGGCGTGTTTACTTCTTGTATCACCTTGCTGTCAAAGCTATTGTTTTAGTCAAATTTACTTATAAACATATTATTACTGGCTACTTATTATATGTTAGACTTTAAGTACAATTGTTTAATATTTTGATAAATATTCTCTATGATCGTTGTCATGTTTTATTCAGGTTAAAATTTTTTAATGATGAAATACCATCGGAAAGAGACACTTACCTGGCCTCATCCTATATTAACCTCAGAGGCCACATTTTTACCACTTTTGAACCACTTTTTACAGGGTATTATGAGATTTTATGTCCGACGGACAGAAAGGTACCTTGATCCGTTTTTATTTCGTTTCATCTTAATCCGTTGATCATTGGTATATTTTATTTTAGGATCGATTGTGTGGCCTCTGGTCAAAGGTCTCTATTACGTTTTGACGCGTCATTTACTACGTGGAAACAACATTAGATCTTATTCCCAGCTACTTTGATTTGTGTCTCGCAATGTATTTTTTGCATAGCGTATCCAATAGTTTCTTTTTCAGAACTGAAGTTTGTATTATGCACATCATACAGTTTTGATGGCATTGGAACAACTAATACGTTCAAACACGGAGGGTAAGCAATTGCGATAGAAAGAAATCATTATATTTACAACCGAAAGCAAACGGATGAGGTCGAAAGCATTGGAAGCATTATGATTCTACATCAGAGTCGGCCTCGGAGTGTCCTCCCGGCTCCGATATTAGTAAAAAGCGTTTTGAATCAAATTATTAAATTTGAATATGCTAAAGATAAGAAAATCGTATGTAAAGAACAAATATTTAGTGGACAAGGCTTGGGCATTTCGTCGATACATATCGTGAAGTGGAGATAAAATAAACAACAGCGCATACAAATATGCGTCTTGTGCACTGTACCCACAGTAGCCACTTGAATAACTTTGGGAGCATAATCGAGGTTTAACATTTTATTGTCATTTTGCCTTCAATAGCTCTGGTGTATGATTGTAAAAAAGCTGTTTTTATTTTGTAATTTCCAATCATCTGCCATACTTTCGATGGCGTTTCTCAAAACAAAAGCTGCAAAAAAGGTCAAACTAGGTTCGCTCAAATAGGATTACTCCGATTTCTATATCCAAGCTATCTAAATGTCTTACTGCTTGATCCGATTTATTCTACAATTTTTAGCCTCTAAGCATAACCAATTGTCGGGGCCGCTCAACGTTTCAATTTCTGTCTTATAGGCGCTCGCGACAGCGATAAACGCTTTTTTTTTAAAAACTCAGTATGCCCAATATTATCGGCAATTTTCGGTGTATTTGCATAACATTGTCACCAGTTAAGAGGTTGTCTTCCGCTTGAGAATTTCGGGGACCTTAAATGTAAACCTTCATTTCGTGCTTTTCAACGCCCTAACCTTCGTCATGTAAACATTTGCGCCATTTTGTATATTTCAGGAAGTGCCATAGTGGCTAACATCTCGTGATTTTAGGCACTAAAAAATGTTTTTGTTTCTAAATCAGTTGTCTCCATTGTAATGAAAAGAATTTCTGCGATCCTTTGCTCAAACAGGTTTGACGAATAATAGCTAACACTGGTTTCTTAGTAGCGAGCTGCTCGAAATTTATGGCCGCTTTAAGTGAAACTTGGCCAGTGGTATTGTTTTATCAAAATATATTTACGATAGATTCCAAAAAGCCTTTTAATGCAGAAAGTGTATTTAGATGGCACGACGGTGTCCGCAAAGATAATTGGCTTAATAGCGACTGCTAAAACAAATTTCCTATGTTAGACATAGTAGTTCCTATGTGAAAAGAGATCTGGAGGAGGTGGCTTTTTTTAGCGGAAGTGACCAGTGTTATATTTAATCGGTACCGTTGGGCACAAGTTAATTTCGCGTTTATGAAAGCGTGTGTTAGTAGAATATAGATACGGCACTTATTGTATAAGTATGCTTCGTGAGACTTGGAAGCCGAATGACAAACTTTGGCACTTTCAACTGCTTTTTAGTCTGTTTCTGGCAACATCCCACCTTGAAATTATGACAATTTTATTGAAATCTATACAAAAGTTCGACTGACACAATATTGGCCACCATGCTACCTATGTACTTTACGAGCAAATCTTACTTCTTAATTAGTATACACATACACAACATATACAACTATCAAAAATGTCAAGAGAAAATGATAATGATAAAAAAATTATAGCTTTAGTAATATGGTGTAGAAACACTGACTGTTTATATGAGTCATCCGCAGCGCACTGATAGGATTCTCCGTCGGGTTTTAGCGTGACGGTGAACAGCACGTAACTATTCGCTATGAGACTGAGCACCATTAATCCGGCTACAACCACCTTCGCTCGTCGTTTCGTGCTCAAGTGGAGCCGCCACAGCGGATAACAGACAGCTAGGTACCTGAGAACAGAACGAGACAGAAATATTCATCACTTGAGTACTTCATCGGCGTAAGGCGCTTTATGATAATTTAATGTCCTGAAAGATCGATTATTCTTGGCTCATTTAAGCCAGGTATCAACCAACTGAAGGATGCGTATAGTTGAGCAAGTCTGTGATTTTTCTAGATTGGGTTTTTGAGAGTATTAGAAAACAAATCATTACTCCAGTAACTAGAATATCTAGCATTTTCACGAACATACTATACCCTAAGATAATATATGATAGTTTAGCATTAAATACAGCTAAGTAAGAAATACGTATTCAACCCTTGAGTAATTATATGATAATTTGGTAGCCGGAATCAGGTATTCTTGTTCGTGAATGAACTTCGAATTATTCTCATATGATCCTAACCAAAATAGATTGAATTATGTAAGGAATTGTTGTAGAATATTGGTCGAAACAGCGGCGATTTCAATAAAAATCGAAAATATGAGAATATTAGCTTTTGAAGGTTTTAGTTAGCATATAAGTTATTATAACATATCTACAGTTTTTTTGACAGCTTGCCTTTCGAGCATTCGATCTCATTAGCTACTGGTGCAACATTAGGGTTACGAGATATGGCTCGTGATACTAACATACCGACTGCGACTCCAATGCCAAAATTTTGTCGCTTGCGAGGTTTTTCGTTCGTTTGTTTTGGTTCGTAATATCACTCTACCTGAAGAGCATACTTCTTTTAAAACTCATAGAGAGAAAGACATCGACAGCCTGCCGATCAATTGATGACGCCTACTAGTTCTGTAAGATTTGAGACACAAATGAATTTCGTCCAGCTTGGCCCTCTGTGATTATAGCAGCTCTTCGCTAACAAACGTCTCATAGATAGGTCTTACAAATGAATAACGGAGATTTTTAGAACAACAACGACCTCCCAGTGTGTCGTTTGTGCAGTCTCTGTATTTCCAAGCAGCGCTTTGGTATCGAAAATTTGCAATTTGTCCTTGAAAGAATAAAAATTTATGTTACACATGAAAGTGTTTTTTAAGAAGTATGCAGAAATGACAGAAAATAAGGACACAGGAAGATACAGGAAACCGCTAATGATCTGTTATAAGCGACATACAGGCAAATGACGAGGAAATTACTCAAAAAAACGGAAAATAGTTTTATAACTTGTTTTTTCTGTATGGTATGAACTCTAGTGTCCCGTCCAGAAGTGACGATAAGCTCTCGATATTTGGAAGAGCTATATGATAATCACGTTATCATATTTGTCATGTTCAAAGTGCGCAGAAAGAAATGAATAGAGAATATGGGAGTAAACATCAGCCACCGCTTACCAAAAAGGAATCTTTAGTGAGATTATTGCAATTTACTCGTATCTATGTTTTTCTCGGGAAATCATGAAATCTTAGTCCCTCGCACCCATTGTCGCAATATACGTTAGAAGAAGTTTGATCAAGTTTTAGCATACATTATTTATCCTTATCCAAAAGCATATACAATCTTATACGCACAATACACATTATATGAAGAAATATATTAACAGAATGTTATTACGATGATTTTGTCGGGCTGCCATAAGAACCAGCCGCTATTAGACGTAATTTTGTCAATATTTACTGCTATTGCCTAATAGTGTTCAAGCAAAAAATCGTTGACATTTTTTTATTGAAAGTGGTGACAATTTATTCAGACGCGACAATATTATTTAGTTCCGAAAATCAACAAACTATCATCGCGCTTTGAGTTATGACCGATGATATTGCTAAGCAAATTCATTGAATAAAAATAATAATAATAACATTATTAATATTACTATTATTATTGTGAACTGACCTCTCAGCCGTAAAGCCGACTGTTAACCAAACAGACAGTGAGGCGCACACTCCAGAGAGGAAGATTACAATCTGGCAGGCACCTGGATTCACGTAAATCTGAAATATTGCATAATTCGGAAAAAATACTCTTACTTTTTAGTTTTTAAGTTACGCAATAGTGACACAGTAGTAGGTTAACTAGATGGTATTACAAATTCATTTCTCGACTGTGACTCAATTACCAGACAGCAGAATTTGGCTTCTCATTTCACGAGAAAGTCCGTGTAATTGTCTAAATAATACAGACTGCTCAATGACGTGTCGCGCCTTGAACAGCAGCTAGTCGTGCTAGCATGCACCGATATATATATATATATATATATATATAT
>MNPL01001041.1:0-37562 GCA_002081605.1 Tropilaelaps mercedesae | reverse complement strand
TATATATATATATATTATTATATATATATTTATATATATATAGAGCTTATTGTAATGCTTAGTTAAATTAGTGAAATAATCTCAAATTATTTCTGATAGGACCCTTTGGCTATTAACGCTCTATTTAAATTATCTATATTTTTTAGGACTTACCATCAGCCAACATTTAACGTTCACGGTAGCACATTTTGCGTTAAGACGAACTTCATGGAACTGTAAATGTACAAGGGCGGGGATCGAACGCGTGCACCTACGTGTCTCCTCCGGTCGCACGGCGCACACGAATGCACCAGGCCACTGAGTTCGACGCTATTTGAATTACCTGAGCGCTGCTTTTATATAGACTAGTTCTATGAGCCTACATACAGAATATTCAGATTTGGTGCAGCGCATTGCCTCCCGTACACACAAAAGGGTCCCGGTTTCTGCTGTAATGGAGTTTCATCTTGTTTAAATACAGCCCTGACATTAGTTGAATACAACGAGGTCATTTGTGTAAAATACGCAACATGAGCATAACTTGGATCTGATGTGGCTTTTTGTTTAACTGCAAGAATAGATAGTGTTGTGCATAAATTCGGTGAAGGGCCCAAGATGAGTCGTTATGTTTCGCTATAGTTGGACCTGATCATACAGACTATTTACGCTTTCCTGTGCCTTTAGTCTTAGCCTTTCGAAAGCCATCTGTCCATTTTTCTCTTCGTTTTTATCTTTTCTATTTTTCGTCGTCATAGATGTCAATAAAGATGAGCTTCCTTTAAACCAAAAGAAGGAAGGCTTCTTCGTCTCTTCTAACCTTGGGTGAATCGGTCTAAACATCCGGCCCCATACTGTTTTTGTGCTCTCTTAGTCTAAGTCACCCAATGGAACTCTCACCAAAATGTTCGAATTTTTCAGTTTAGCCTTCCAAAGCTCGTTCGTCAACAAAGGGCCAATTTTTTTATAATTCCGCTTATCCACCCACTCATGGTCTGTAAATGGCGTCTCTAATACTTTCACACTGAATGGAGTGCGATTTACCATTCTCTACTTCTAAGGGTACCACAAGCTAGCATGCACCGAATATCAAACCCACCACAGGGCGACCTGTTTACTGGCCGACGCTGCATTCAACCATACGTCTAGCTCTTAGATCACTTTCTTCGTTTCCCAATTGACGGCATTATCATGTGTGTCAGGGTTCTGCTGGCACGCGAACACTTTCTTTTTAAAATACGTCCAACATTTGACGTTTACGGTACTGCTTGTTATACTACTTTGTAATACGGACCCCCTAAATGTGTAACAGCGGGAATCTACCTCGTGCACCTATGTATCTCTTCTAGTCGCAAGCCGCACACGAATGCACCAAGCCATTGAGCACAACACTTTCTGCCGACCAGCAGTCGGCTCTCGCGGTATTCATCGTTGATGAACGCACGTGATCCCCGTTTTAACCCTGAATTGATGTTGTATGGCTGGCAGGGAGCGTGAGTAGAACTAGGAGGGACCGAACTACTTAGGCCTGTACCCTCAGGCCAGGAGAAAGACTGAGCCATTGAGCTTTGTGCACCGGCCGACGCCTATTGTCGACTGCCAACAATCTAGCATTTTTTCGTGCATTGGATTCCAAGTGGTGCTCACTGTAGATCTGTTGTGCTGGAGGGAAACTCTGTCACTCCAACGGGTTCCTTAGCATCCATCTTACTGTTTTGATCGATCTTAGTCGAAAAAGCAGCGCATCCCTTAAGTATCAATGTATCGAATGCGTACAGGAAGTGTTTCTATTTCAGCTATAAGATTTACGAGTAGCGTTGAAACCAGTATGTGAATAAGGTACCTACCGAGCAAGTTTTATGTTTATGATTGAGAGGTTAAATATATTACTTCGTTGTGTTAAACGTTCGTGGTTTTGACTTATGCCAACAGATCGATCATTGTGGATCTCCGCTCCCGTTAAGCAAGTTTCCTAAATAAAATTTAAACATTTCAATACATACACCTTTCTTCTGCTGTGTTTTGGAACACCGTTTCGTAGTTGAGCGCAAACAGCCATAATATATGTTTGAACATTCTACGCAGTTTCAGAACGACCATCAAATAAATGCTAAACGCTCATTCTATACTAATAATAAAAATTCAACTGTGGTATCTGGTTGTCCAATACGTATCTTCTTTAGAGGCATACATATTGGGTAAACATACGAGCTTACAAGCATTTTTATTTTACGATAGTAATGAATATTGTAGACGTTTTTTGAATGTTTTATTATACCCAATAATTGCAATCATGGGACCACCATACAACTTTTTTAATACAATTCATATTACCAGTACATGAACCTGGCAAGGCACAAACTTTTGACTTCAATAAGCAAAACCTCTGCGAAATCACTAAATAAATAAATATGCTTGGAATGTGGTATGCGCAACATATTTCTCGATACAGGGAGTTACAGAAATAAACATACGCTCGATATGGAACTGGATCCTGGTAATAATAATCTAAGGCTTTTGAGGCGAATATAACCCGTCAATATGATACCCTCCTCAGGACAATTTTACGTAGAAAGGCAATTTATGATCGGCGTCAGCGAAAAATAGGAAAATATCACTTTATAAAGCACCGCACCGGTTCTCTAATCGTTCAAAATGCAATTTAATTTGAGCAACATCTCTGACGATTCCCGTGAGCATCCATAGCAACGCAGAACCCTATTTTTCTATTTAGATGACTGTGAAAACTATCCGCAATGAACACTGTAAATACTTATTATATGGCCGAACCTGGCCTTTAGCAAAGATAGACGGAAATCCCTTAGCTTTCCGGTACAGTTTGACCGATCAACACCGCAGACCTATATATGAAAATGAAAAGAGAAGATATTTCTTTGAGGTCACCTTGGGACACAGGAAGCAGAGGTAGATGCAAATTCGAAAAATGTTGATTTGATTTTCCTCGTTAACACACACGGCGATTTCTACGAATTGTGTACGGTGGCTCAGATCACGTGACATTTCGTATACCTTTCATTGGTACTATCTTTCCGTTGGGCAAGGCCACCATGCCTTTTTACATAGCATACCCTTTAAGGCGTTCCATTCTTCCCTACTCAGCGCAGTTTGTGGCTCTGCCAGCAGAAAATAAAGTAGTTTTATCTCCGATATTCCCTTTAGCTACGTCCGAATCGGGTAAGAAATTCTTGCGGAAGGTGCTTTATCAACATGCTTAATGATAATCCGCCACCTTCGGAGTCCGGCTGAAGGGTTTGAACAAGCCGGAAAGGCTACATTTAGTCAGGGTTGCTTTCCCAATCGGTCAAGTTGACCGGAGAAGCTTTCTGATGTGATGGGACGAACGTGCGCCATGAAAGTGGAACACTAGGATTGCTGCGCAGGCTTTCGAGTTGAACGGTTGATATTCGATCCGATGCGGGTGGCCGCTCACTCTGTAGTCATCACCAAGGAAGATCAGTGCGAAAAGAACCAATAAGGACTAGAAGAAAAGCGAAACCTTTTCCTTGATATTTTTCTTCACTAACTCAGACTCTGGCTCTATTCCACAATTACAGTCATCATCGGCTCACCTTTTTTGCCTGGAATTTCGCCTATGGAACTCGTACAACTTCCAGCTCTTTGTGCCGTCATGGAACGTCTAAAAGTACCTAAACAGACCTATTCGAAACATGAGCAAAAGACTCAGTAGGCCGCCTTCGTTCCATAACTATACGCCTTTTTCTATCGGAGTGAGTTGTCGGCTCGTTCCATCTCCCGCAATCTTTTCCAGCACGTTTGAATATTTCTGGTCCAAATGGATGCACTTCCTGAGTGGGATGAAAAGTAGGAGCAGGAGGACGTTTATTCATCAACTTGCGTAGCAAGAGTCGGGGCTACATATGACGCTGTGCGTTTATCACATGTTTCATGTCACATATTTTACATGTTTCGCTGTGCTTGGACAGTTAATTTGAACATGTGTTACGCAGTAACGCACGTTTACGACGTTCTATCTTTCATCACTTTCAAAACATTGCCAACTCCGGAGTCCTCAACAGCATCAATAATTGGATATATTTTTTATTGCACCAAACTGTTTTAAAAAAATTTGGTTTCTAAAACATATTAAAAGTGGTTGATGATTTTTTCGCAAATTTGCGCAATAGTATTTGCGAACTTCGGAGATGCCATAAGTCCTCTCAAGGTTTACTCTAACGCTGTCCCTGAAATGTTCCCCTAAAAAACAAATAAATACATGCCCGCCATTCAATTCAGTTACAGGCTGGTTACACTAGTTCAAGGATACAGAACGGGTAAAACTATATTGTGCCGCCCGGAAGGAAATCTGTAGCTAATATTGCGACTTTGCGATATCGACTCGTTTTCAACCTAAGTGAAATATTTATTTCTTTATAGCGTGAATTCTACTTTTTTCTTTCTTTCTATTTTCTCATGGGCCATGTATCAATATAACACTAGCATTTATAGGGTAACGCCACACAAAACTGGACCTAAGAATCGTACATCCTCCAGCTTATCTCACCCTTAATGGTCTGAATTGCGCGTACACTTACATTTTCGGAACGGAGGGACGGCGAGCGTGCACAAAAGCTCTGAGTTAGTACTTCCCGAAATTATAATGCATCGACTATCACTTTGGTGATTTTGGTATGCTATTTCAAAACCAATGCAGTGATCAACAGTTTGTGACTCTGAACATCGTTATAATGTTAGTTTCTCATTTTAACGCTCCGCCTATGCCTATCTACAATGATGTACAACAGTTTGCTTAAAAATTTCCTTTAATATCAAGTCCATAGAAGCCTTCTAGAAGAAAAATTCTACTAACATATTAACCGGTGATGTCGAAATCAGGAATTACCTCTATGTTAATGCAAGATGCTTGTAAGACAAAGGTCCAAGCGCTGTTACTTTGTACTTACTCCACTAGTCATTCCAGCAATATTACGCAATGGTACACGCAGGTGCACCATTTGAAACAAATTATAAATAAGTTAAAAAACATTAAAAAAATTTATAAACAAATTATAAAAAAATTAAAAAGCCCTAGAACAGATTATTAAAACTGTAGATAGGACGAAACTAAATCAATGGGTGTTATTATATACCACATTTAATTCAAACATTAAGAAGCTATATTGTATTGTACCGTATGCTTCAAACGATCTGGAACAGAACTTGGAACAGCGATAGAACTAGAAATAGCAACCGTAAGTAAATCCCGTAACAGATTGGAGCAGACAAAGTTCTAACAGTAAAACGGAGACTTTCTCCTTATATATATATTTTCCTTTTTTAATGTCGAAATTCAATGTTCCAATTCGTTGCTCAATGTCTGGTGTTCAGATGCTGCCGCTACCATCGCCATTGCTTCGGCTCTAAGTTGCTTCGCACTGGCAATGACCAGTAATAATGACGCCGAGTAATGTCATAGGGCCGACGACTCACTACAACGCACACACGGTCGAGCGCTAGAGCACTTCCCATTCAGAAAGTCCAGATATCCATTCATGGGTATCTCATTTTGTTGTTGTTGACGCTGTTGTTCGACGCCGTTTGTGAGTTTCTGGACGGTTGTAGTAGTAGCAGTGACCTGGTGATGGCCTGGTGTGAGCGCGAGGGCTTTAGAGAGTGAGAAGGGAGAAACGAAGTGACAGAAAGCGGCGAAGACAGAAGGACAATAGTAGAAAAGGAAGAGGATGAAGAAGCAAAAGAATAAGATGACGAAGTAGAAAAAAGAGAGAGGAGTACTCAACATAAATACTACATTGAGTTGGCTTGAGTTTCGTCTGTTGTATTCATTCGGTTCTCTGTCCACCCTTTTCTCTTCGCACCGCATCACATACACCCGCACACATTCATAAACTAAATGGATGGATGGATTGTGGTTTGCTTAAAACGATGGATGAGCGAAAAACGACAACCAAATATTATATCGTCTATTGCGGATGACGACGACATGTTCATTCCATTATTTCTCCATTCACTTTAGATCTCGCACGCACCCCTGTATTTATACGGCCATATGTCTCTTGCCTCAAGAGTCCATAGAATTTGCGAGTGCTGACAGTTAGCTGCTTGCACAATTATAGAGAAATTCGAGTTCGATGCCTTGGTGCATTCGTATGCGCCTTGTGACCGGAGGAGACACGTAGGTACGCGCGTTCGAGCCCCGCACATATACATTTAGGGGGCACGTTTTACGAAGTAATGCGAAAAGCGCTACCGTGGACGTTTAATGTTGGCTGGTGGTCAGCCGTAAAGATATTTATTTATAGAGAATTTTAGAAAATATATCCACAGCTTATCTGTAGCAGTAGGTCAACAATAACATTGCTATTCCTAGACACTACAAAGAGCATGCCCCCAACTTTGCTGAATGTCGAACAATTAAAGCGACACAAAGGATAATGAGTATAATATCAATGGGATCATTTTAATCGTGTGGTCTCTGGACATCTTTTGGCACGTTGCTGATTCTGGGCACTTCACATTGTCTGTAAATAGTACGATATGCTGCTTCATGACTAACATCTAGGTTCCCCTGGTGAGATGAGACCAGGTTCGCTTGCGTGCTTGTCGTCACAGTAAATTCCAATTAGATTTATCACGAAGCTTCAAAAGGGGGTAAAGGTGCGGCAAAGTAATGGAACGACTCTCGTTTAGATGCCGTTTTGTGTTGTATACATAGTCATTGCTCACACAAATGAATTCAAAAGCACATTAAGGCGCAAGCACTCAGATCAACACGTGTCGATGTCATTCTGTCGTGGTACCACCATCCTTAAGAATTATCAAAACCTTGCCTCGTGAAATATATATGTTTGCCACCTACTACGACTACGACACCAAAATTTACTACTACATTATTGGATATAGCTGATAATGTGCGGAAGCATAGGGTTACAGATCCTATGCGTACACTCGTCGCCACTCTGTGAGCACAGTCTGCAAAATATAGGCTGATTGATTAGGGTACATTAATGTGGTTTTTTAAACGTATTCATCTATCTTGTACAAACACATTTTAGTCGCGATAATTCAGTTGTTCTTTTTATAACGGTGAGGATAGACGTATCTAGATAATAAAAAATAAGATGTATAGGATGCTGTTACGTGTACTAGTTCGACCAATCCGTGTTTTCCATCCGCTATAATTTTGATGCCCGCTACAGGTTTTTACTACAAGCGCTTTTACTGAATGAGAATCCAAATTTGACCCCAATATAGCATCTACGGGATCGCGTTTGCTTTCTTTTGTATGACGGACCTCATAAAATGTTTATGTGTGCAACTTGAATTTATATGTATGACACAAGTGTGTATTACTACTTCTCATCATTTTAATTTTAGTTGGATTCATCTAGATAACGCCATAAATGCGTTAATTCAATGTCTCCACTCTGAATCACCACGCGAAGTTCGTTTCATGTGGTTATTCGGGTCTGGGGAATTGGTGATTCCAATCCATCCCATTTGAACTGGAATCGTCGGTTCAGCCGTGAAGATATCCCCAGCGACGATGAAGACGACAGCAACAGCAGCAATAGCAACAACAATCACCTATGGCAACGGCAAAACAAAATACGTGGTTAACGGGCCTACTTACCATCAGAAGCAGCCGGTTAACCGGCCAACGAATTCAGCTCACCAACACTACACGTCCGCCCTCAGATGGACCCCACCGTATCCGTCATAGATACATGGAGAATCATCCCATCGAAATGGCGAAGTATTGCTCTTGTGGTTGCTGTTATGCACTTGCGTTGTCCATCCTCCCGCCAACGGCCTAGTGAATGTTATCCTGTCTTTATTATCTTTGTTGCTGTAGAGGTTCGTACTCATCTTCATTACCGACAGCTGCAGTTGTTCGCTTGTAAGCTCATTTGACAATTATTATTACTATTATTATTATTATTATTACTATTATGTGAATGGATGTCGCCACTCTTGTCCTACGCGCCGGCGGCTACGTTGATTGTTTCGACTTTGTCTGATCTTCGTCGTTTTCTGTGTGGGTCTACACTTCTGCCAGTACCGCCACGATGTGTAGGACTACCAGAACACCAGCAACAAGCACTGCCATCACAACTGCCTCTATGGGTTTTACTACACGTACATTGCTTTTTGTTACCATCGTATTATTGTCATTAACACACTACGGTACATGACTATTTCACGATGACAATGGTCATCATCGTCATTGGTTAGGCTCATGTTATTGTTTTGCTTCATCGTGTTTCTTGTCTTTCTTTTTGTTCTATTAGACCGTGATGACAGATCTGCGGTGACCATCCTGCCTATCAACGGTAGCTATACCACAAGATTTTCTTTACTCTTTTTTTTGTCTGGCATTTGGTATTCGACATTTGTCTCTCGTTAATCGCATGCATAAGAAGCGCATGGATCTGGCTGACTCGAGAGTGACTTTGCGAATAGCAGAAATTATCGGAAGAACGTTAGCGCTTGATTGGTCAAGATGGACTGTCAATTAAGCTGACGTGTTGCTAGCGTTGGTTAAGATTCGTAATACAATCGTAGAGCGATGCCTATCAGACATTACAACTTTGGTGAAACATAGCGTAGCCAAACGCGATTATATCGCATTTGTGTGCTTTATCGAGACCATTTATATCCCGAATCTCGGGTTTTGTTTCATCCGGAATCACCGCTACGGAGAAGATTACTACTAGCAATGCTGCATATACGAACTATAGTCAGAAATTGACCCATTCGTTTTCTTCTGTGATAGGCCGCGCGTAACACCAATATCGATAAAATCAAAAGACAGACTAGGCCGTACCACTCCCAATTCAAGTAAATCCACAAGTCTTCTGTTATTATTTTTGTCTAGGCTCCCATCACGTCATCGATGCTATTGTTGCTTGAAGGGTCATCGACAGCATTTCCCTTTGCAACCATTCCGAATTCACCTTTTAAATAGACTACATGCAGAAACATGGGCTGCTCCTCGAAGCTGCCTTGAACAAAGTTTTTTAATTTTTTTTCATTCATCAAAGGCCGACCATACGACCGCGCGTATTATAAACCAACGCCGAGAGCACTAAACAAAATCAATAGATCAAGCAAGTGTTAATAGGGAAATCAAGTTCTCTAGTACAAGGAATAGCCAATCTAGTGTTACTATTATTATTATTATTAATAATATTATTTTTATTGTCATCAAGGGGTATTATTTCTTGTGACGACATTAGTTTCAATCACTCCACAATCTTACCGCTGGCAACAGCAACAGAGCGCACATACTGGACTGTCAACTTGCTTTAAATGGTGGTCTATCTATTAACCTTCAATCGCGATATTTTTTATTTTCTATCTGATACTTCTATATTAGAGAACATAAAGAGAGGATGGTAGGAACATAAAGTCTCCTTAGGAGGCGGTTCATCGGTAAACACGTTCATCAATAAAAGAACAAAGGATTCGTTAGGTCGCTATTGATAATTCTTTAGTAGGATTGTTCCAAAGCATCTTTAAGGACCCACAGCACCGAAAAAAGGTGAATAGGATGGTTAAACCCTTTTCGGTGGTCCACTGCGTATCTTCTGTACCGCCAACGGGGCAGCGATGAATGCCTCACTCAATGAACACAGTCAACGAGCGTAAATGCATCAGAAATGCGCGCCAGGCCACATTGGATTTCAGACTTTATATAATCAGAAACAGAATTATGCGTCAAATTCTATTTATGTATTTCCCGATGGGACAACCTCGTAACGTATCCATCGCATATACCAATATAAAACACACTTTTCTGTGCCTTTCGCTTATTTGTTGTTAATTGTGTAAAGGTGGTGCGTCTATATTATATCTAGTAGACCGCCAGTTGTCGCCCCGCCCAAAAGGATAGCGCGTTGCCGTATCTCCGTGCATTGAGGTGAGCAGTTCGTCTATCCGGACACTGTCTCAACGACCCGTCGCAATTTCGTTGCCATTGCTGCACTTCGGACTACTCGTTGCCAAATGACGTCTGATTCTGCGTAGGCTCCTAATACAACGCTACCCATAGCGAACTTCTTTGTCGCCGCTGATGTTCTTGCTGCTGCCGTCGGTTTTTCCTTTAGCGGACGAACACGAGTCGTTCAGTCGCTCAACGCGGGTAACGTCGTCGGTAATTCGTCCATTCACAGCGCTACGACCACCGGCACGCTACGGCCACAATGTTAGTGCCATACCACTTCATTCTCCGTTCGCTGTTCTTGCACTCCGAAGAAACTAAGAAAGAACCTTTTCGCCTAGCAACAACGAACGATCAACCAGTCGGCCATCTTCTGCGTCACAAGCACGAATGACTGTGACCGCTGGCCACGGCTCAACTCGATTTCCCTCGGTTTTTCAACATCACCGCATTTCCTTCGACAAGTTCGGCTTGCTCCCTATCATACAACGTCGTCGTCGTCGTCATTACGAGGACGAAGAATGGATCTGAATATAGACGCAACAGCGACAGAGGCATCATCACCGCGCTCAGCCAAATATGAAAAATAACGAAAAAGGAGAAGACTCGTGCCACGATTTGGTGGCTCTATTTTCCCCTCTGGTGATAGTGGCCTCTGGGTTTGCGATCCCGGTGTTTCGCGTTTGGCGACGATTGGCCTCGGTAACGTGCCATCGAGCTGTCGACCAATTATACTGGGCTATGGTGGACGCGCGAGCCCTAGAGGAGCAAGCGATACAGGCGATAGTGAATGTTCGGGAGGAACGCGCAAAAGAAATAGGCTAAAGCGAATAGCTTTGAATAGTGCGAGTAGTGGCATATCAATCGAATTAATTCAATGCAATATGATCAATGAATTTTAAAAGAAATCGAAAATAGTGATAGTGTATTTGTCATGGCCGATTATATGTTTCTTCGTTTGGAGTACTCGAAAACTGAATACAAATTCAGACGAAAAGACAAGGAAGGAGCAGAGATGACTCTCATTGTGGTCGATCGTGTCGATTGGATCTGACGTAGAATTTCGCCACGTGCACTGATTGAGGTTTTGCGTTAAGCAAACGATCTGACATTGAAGTTTATTTCTATTGTTTGCAGAATCTTTTGTATTAATTTTTTTATGAGGCGGAACTTGTTATTAAATACTTTGAAAACAGGATTTTAAAATTGAAAAAGCGTTAGGCGGCCGAGGTGTGTCCAGCAACGACTTGCATGTCTCTGTTATAAGCTGCTAAATCTAAAACAAGTAAATAGTGGACGTTGTATGTAATAAAATTAGGTGTCGTATAACTTACAATCTCGATTTTTAATGATCTAGTTATGAGTTTGTTGTGTCACGAATCACTGTGACATTTGTTCCATCTATAGCAGGATGCACTTAAGTTCACTAAATGGAAGCATGTTGTGAGCACTGTATTTTCAACCTATATGTTATAAAGAAAATTACGGATCTCATTCAAATTGGTAGCGGCTCATTTTCGAGTCTCTTGCGTGCTTCGAGGCATAGCGGAAAGCGCGAGGCTGAGACTGACGAAGTCGACAGCCTCATTCGCCTTGAACAAACGTGCTCCCCCGTAAGGCATGTATCGCACATATTAAATGTGGTAACGCTCCCAGATGCGGAGGTCTATTAGAATTGATCGAAAAAGTCAAGGCGAATTCCTCCGATCTGTGTGGCGCTAAAGCAAGGCGTGAGTTCGAAAGAAAAAACAGTGAAGCAAGTGATTGCATCGTAGACGGCGTCAAAAATGACGAGGGGTCACGCTTGTCTGTCGTGGCGCCACTACGATACGCAAAGAGAAGTATATGAGAGCGCGATCGTAGTCGGCGGTGCTGCTACCACCGCCTTCACCAAGTGGTTCGGCAACCCGGTTGCTCTTTACGGTAACGCCCTCCATTGGAATCTGTGCAGCGCGAGTCTATTTGACTTTAAGCGCGCGCGAGCTTCTGCCAGCCCTTTTATAGACTTTCCTTCCAGTCGCTGCTCCGCCATGTTTTCTTTTCTGGAATGCGACGTTGTCTACATATGTAACAATATCGTACGCGACGCTGCCGTGGTTAAGGTGCCATCTTGGCCATGCCCTGTTTCATGAACAACATACAACGTGTTTGTATTTTGCAAATTTCTAGTCACTACGAGACTTTTCTACCCGTGTCTCAAACAAGATATTACATTCGTATTTTGTAAATTCGACGACAAACTGACCCTAATGAGCATCCAGGGATCATATCGATCTGCTACCACGGAAGATAGGATTATTACTCTGGCTAGCTAAAACTGAATAACCTAATTATAAACTAGTAGGATTGAGTTGCTTTATAAACTGTTTCAAATGAACGTTTTACACAGCGTTTGTACACAGTAAAATGCTTCAGACATAGCGCTTCTGGTCGTCGTGCAAAATACTGCTTTTGATCTGTGCGAACTTCTACTAACCTTGATCTCTTCTATATAGTTGTCATATGTTTCACATATTACCTTGCAATATGTGATACAATATGCCTTGCAATATGTGTGTAATACAATCATTTATAATATGTTTCACATATTGTAACTTACCTTTTCATTAATGTGTCTACTAAATGTATGTAGGGGCTCAGTCCATAGACTTTTTGTCTAAAAGAAGGAAAAATAAAACCGCGTGGTGTGGACTTGTGGTTCTCATGTGTGGTCTTATGAATATTGTGGTACCTGTAAACCGACTAGATCTATGACATTAGTCGTTTAACCCTTAAGTTTTAATGAAGGTCGGCCATCTTAGTTGACTTGATTGATTGAGTTAGACTTCATTGATTACCTCCAAATGCAGCCGATGGGCCTATTTCTATCTCTTATTTCTCTATTTTGATTTTTTTTAGGGCTGACCATTAGCCAACATTTAACGTCCACGGTAGCAGTTTTTGCATTACCTCGTAAGACGGACCCCATGTAGATCTAAATGTGCACCGGCGGGGATCGAACCCGCGCACTAAGATGTGTCTCCTCCGGTCGCAAGGCGCACACGAATGCAGCACGCCACCGGGTTCGAGACAGCCGATAAGTCTGACTATTATACATACAAATTACATACAAACTGTCAGTTCTGATAGTTGCAAATACATAGCCTGCTGGGTTATCGTTAGACCGATATCCTGAAAATGCTTAACTTTTTTTTAACTTTTGGTATACCCACATGCACCCAAGATAATAATAAAAACTATGAGCGTTATTATATATTTCTATAGCTGCATCTGAAGACATGATGTCAAATTTCAGCTGGGATGAGATCTCTGTTGGACAATGTTGGTCTGGATTTGCATCATCACCTAAGGTATCGGATTGATGTCTGAACAGTTATGCCTTTAACTTGAAAATATTTAGTTTTAACACATTAATAGTACACTTAGGGTGTACTAAACACGATACTACTTTATTTCAAATATCACAAAGATCACATTTCTTCTAAAAGCGCTAATGGGAAACGGGTTCAAAAGCGAACGCCGGTGCTGTCAAAATCTTTTTATGAATTTGTTTATTGCTCGGTAACCTCAAAAATAGTTATTTAAAATATATTTAACCTGCTAGATTAGAACCGTTAAAGTAGACCGTCAGTATGCGTATTTGTGCATCGTAATAGAATTAAGCAAAAGCAAGCTCTAAATAAATACAGTAGTTCTGTCAATCCGCTTAGTTCTGATTAATTACTTATGGCGTAATAAACATGCAAAATCCATGGATATCACGATGTTGACTTTACCGTCTGGATTCGAAAGTACTATACCCATCGTTTGTCAGTGCTGGAATGCAGCAAACATTGACTTGGGTACCAGGTGAAATTATAAAAAACAATAGAACACTTCAATGCGGCAACTGTGGTACTCCACATCCGGCTTGATTCTGATGAACATCATCACACAGCCTTGCCCGTTTCCGTGC
Source organism: Tropilaelaps mercedesae (assembly GCA_002081605.1). NCBI lineage: Eukaryota > Metazoa > Arthropoda > Arachnida > Mesostigmata > Laelapidae > Tropilaelaps > Tropilaelaps mercedesae. The sequence goes on along the minus strand of MNPL01001041.1, from coordinate 23,691 downwards.
TTTGCATTCAAAATGTACACAGTGCAATCGATGAATGTATTTGGTCGACTTCAAAGATAAATACAAGTACTTGTTTTTAACCGTAAAAAACACTGGGAAATTCCAACTACTCTTCTAAGCTCTACTGCAAACGCTCCTCAGACAAACCTAGACAACAAGGTTCCTACATCAGGCCCCGATTTAACAATGGCTTTTTCCAGAATCAAAAGGTTTTTAAGGTGTTGGTTTTCAAGTATGGTCTAATGAATCTACAGCAGGAATTGAAGTATCGTTTTGGATACAATCCGAAATGAACCGTACTGTAATACTCTGTTCTAGTTTTAGCAGCAGTTTCAAGTACATTTTTAGATTTTGGAGCTATTATACCTCGCCACGATGCGCCCCATTCTGGTTTCGACTATTCATGCCGTATTCTAAAATTACTCAATAAATAATGAGCTTACTTCGGCGAAGCATAGTCGTACAGTAAGAATTCAATCTATTTTAGGTAAAGTAAAATTTTAAAAAGTATGGTCTATTATAAACACGCTAAGGCATTCTCAATCAAGGTTACTCTGCTAATAAGACAATTTGCATTGTCGCACTATATAATTAGCAATACTTTTTCCCTATTAATATGTTTGTTCACACAAGAACTGTACAATTGTAATACCCATGATCTTGTTAGATCGGTTTTGTAATGCGGTTAAGACTAGCCTGTGCACACAGGCGCATATCTTCTATCTTACATTTGAACTGGAACGCACAACTTCAGTTGGTGGATTGACGCCAGAATGAATGCACGAGTATATTCTGCATACAAATTGGCTCTTCACTATTTTTTTTATTGTCAAGCTGACGAGTGTAAGTTTCGTTCGAAATATGGTCACAATTGCTACTCCTTGTTAAGCTGTTAGAGAATATTGATACCATACGTTGATCCTCGATAACGTTATTGGATGAACCGAATCCAATTTCAGTAGCTATTCGGTTCCGAAAACAATTCTAGTTTATGGATAACTGCCGTATAATTTCCTTGCTGAAACCATCTTGTTGGATTAAAACGTCACTTACGTCAATACTGGCCAGTGGCAATCATAGAAAATTGAGTATAAGTACCATATCCATTTTTTTAATCTTTGTTAAAATGTATTACTATTCTCCAAACCTTCTCCTGAAGGCCCTTCATGTTTCAAATAAAACCTAATTACATTAGGTGTTTAGTAGAAAGGGCGTGTGAAAATCTCAACCTTAAATGTTCTTATTAGCTCTCACTGTGCCGAATATATCTGAGAGATTTGAGAGTGACCATTTATTAGCCTTCAAGGATATCGTCAAAGTTGGATGAATCTGTGAGCTAGTAGTAACGCAATAAGCTTATCTCAAGTATATGATGTGGATATGTGTAAGATGTGCGATACCCTTAGCAAATGCTTCTGCTCTGGGGATACGAAGTATTCCAAGAGCACATACCGACAATGAAGGGGTCGCTCGACGTCCAAGGCTCGCCATAGGCGATAAGCATAGGTATTTTGTGTTGGTTGTTTCCAAAGTTGTGTTTCCAAAGGTAGCCCTCAGATCGGACGATAAAACGACGAACTTTAAAAAGTTAAGCGAGAACCTCCTATTTTTCAGCATAACAAACTGTGACACTGTTTGGTTTTCGGTCGTTGTATCGTTCTCTTTTTTGGGCTCTGTACTGGAACTGTTTACATGTCGATGTGTGCATAACCTATGTTGCTATGGGCACTTGCCTGTCAGTAATGAGAAACGCCTCGTTTACTGTAGCGCGTGTACGTATATGTTCTGATGCTTCTAGCCCCATTTCCCCCTCCGCTTTATCCGGTGCTTCGTTGCTTTCATGCGCCGAACACGATTTTCCTGTTTATGTCGCCAGTCGACGCCATCCATCCGCCGCTATCAATGACGTTTTCGTCCGCTACTACAATTACTAGCGACCGCTACGATGTCGCCATAATCGAGGAGGCTGCGTCAGCGAATTCACCCCGTCAGCGGTGCCGAGCTTGGGCCAAGCAGGTAGGTTTGCTGATTAGTCGCATCAATGGCTATCGCTTGCGTTTTACGTTCGTTGGCTTTCATTTGTACAAGCTCGATTCGTTTTCTGCTGCCTTTACCAATCGACTGCAGCTCTTCTCGCCACTATTGGTGCTGATCTCGTCCTGATTTTGTATTGGTTGGATTGCGATGGCGCAGCCAACGTATCAACATGACATCCTGCACAACTACTTTGTGAATCGCGTACGTTATATTTCATGTAGGTACCGTCAGTCATGTAGCCAGCTTGACAACAACAGTTACAGCACATCAGTTGGTATTACCTATAGCCCTAAGCATAGTTGCTGTAAAGTAAATACAATTAAGGAACAACATGACAAGAAACAATATCGTCAGTGCCGGCAAACATACTGAAAAAACTTGCCTGCATTCATTGCTACCATTTTCTCGCTTACCGCTGCTTCTACCTGTAATTCTACTACTTCGATGCTTATTGCCACTAGTGGCGCCGAAGCGGCTTATACTTTGACGGTGGAGATATATATATATATATATATATATATATATATAGCGAAGCGAACCGCATCGAGCGATCAGAGCAGAAGGGGAAAATGAGACAACTCTACTGAAATCGCTTGGTCCAAATTAGCGAAGAAGCTGTTGCCGGCCCACGAACCATACCAACAGCCGGACAAGAACAACCGAGGCCGTACGAAAAACCGACACATCGACCCTGCTTGACATCGCGTCGCTAGTGAGCCATACACCAGCAGCAAAATCAGCAATAGCTCAAGTCGAGTTTTGCATTACGATCCGGAATGTACGACTTCCAAAAGACACGGATGATTGCGCCTAGATGCGTAACTTTGACGCGTTATTACATACAGCAAACGATGGAAACGGGATGACAGATAAACAAAACATATGCTTCTTTAATAGTTTAAATCAAATGAATGACGTACAGAAAAGAAAACGTTAGCACAGAGCGGTTCGGAACGTCTGTTTCAGGTGCTGACGAGGCATGCTGTCGCACACCGGAAACACACAAAGTAGCTAAGTTGTCACACATTTGCGCAACATTTGGGTTTGCATGTGATTAGTCACCTACCGGACCATAATATAACGTTGCCTACCGGAGGACTCAATCTTTTTTGATTATATATATATATAAACAGTTTCAATATGATTATTCAAACAAATGCTATAGGTGCCAACCTTACATCACCGTATTGTTGGTGTAAAACGAGCCCGGCTAGCTGTAACGCCGTACGCCGTACGCCGTAACGGCCACTGCAATGATATAAAATATATAGTTTAATTAACCTTTGCATACCTGACTTTCGTGAGACAACAACTAATCAGGAGAAAATAGAAACACCCGCTAACTAACACAGCTGATGCAAATCTGTTTGAAAAGTACTATCATATCGATTAACAACCTTTCTAAAGTTATTAATGGCACGACTTACTATACTACACGAAGGGATTAGATCGATAATTTTAGATTTATGATTATAGGCGATCATTTTCTTGTGTCACGATATTGTATACAATCGTAGCTAAGAGCAATAAGGGTACAATAACAATAAGGGTAACAGTAGTAAGAAAAGCAATGTAATGTTGCATATTCATGTTGAGTGATATTACTAGAGGGCTGGCAGGAAAATCGACGTGATCTTTTTATGTAGAAGATCGTTACATGGTTCACAACTCTCATGGCTATGTTGGTGGATTGGTAGTATTCACCGATAATGAACACGTTTCCAGGGACTACAGCAGCACCTAAAGAAGCTGTCTACGCAGGGGGCCAATGTAGTGTTCCTCAGATATTGTACTATCTAGTTCTTGTGTTGTCGCCGTCGTCGTAACTGTTGTTGTTATTATTGTCGATGATTATGATGGCTGTGGCAGCCGCAGTCTTTGAATGTGTCCTCCTGTCTTACTCCTTAGTTGTCGTAGTCGTTATTCTTCTTCCGCTTCTCTGCATTTTTTCGGGGAGAAGGTCACACATTCTATAGCAATCAAAGTGGAAACGAAAAACCAACTGACTTTCGGCATGTGCTTCCCTTTTTCCACCTTCCCCTATCCTCTCTTTCGATCGTCATCAACACCATCAGAAGCATCGATACCACTTACACACACGACAGGAACAGCTTAGCAACGAATATCTCAATGCGCACATATGTAAAGTGAATAAAAACAGCATATACATACATTATTTTTATTATTTTTTTTCTATTTTTAAATACATGGACTGTTCGTCCAGACATCAGGCATGCACGCTTAAAGACGAGCGGGTCGTGGCCCCTTGTTGCTACGCTTTGCTACTCGTAGTGGTGGCTATTCGCCGGATTTATCTACATCTTCGTAGATTTTTTTCTCTAAGCACGAGCGAAATTCGATTGCCATCAACATCGTTGCCGTTTTCATCGCCGCCGCTGAACACTCACACTACTAGCGCAGGCGTCTAAACTACCACAACAAACACGAGCTTCGAGCTGCAACTCTGATTTGGCTTTTTCCACGCGATGGCGCTAGTTGGGGGAGCAGATGAGTTTCGCTTCGACCATGTTCGGGTGATCATAGAAGAAGCGGTCATACAAGCAGGATCATATAATCGACCCAGCACGACGACTGCCGAAACAGAACATTGAGAGTTAACGCTCCCTTACGCGCCTGCACCACATGTTGAATGAATAGAGCGTATTGTACCGTCTATAACAAGGGACAGAATCGCGCCGGAATATATTTAATTGGGTGGACATGTGGAACTCTACATAGTCATGCAGTGGCATCATCTCATGTACGACGTACACATACCCAAATGTCGCTTCAAGAATGAATTGGAGAGCTATAGCGAGAAAAATTTCAGATTTGACATCAAAAGGTTTGCGCTTCGAGTCTCACAGCGCACAAAAGTGTTGAGACAGTCTTTATACCTTAAGTTTGACAAGGAATCTAGTTTCACATGTACATAAAATAAGAGTAGGGGAAACCGAATATCAACAAAAAGAAGGAAAGAACTAAAGTTAACTGTACCTTATATGTACGGTTAACTTTAGTAGATTCAAGTAGATTAAGAATAGAGTGGCCTCTTCACAATAATTTTGAGCATAATAATAATAATAATAATAATAATAATAATAATAATAATAATAATAATAATAATGGTTTTAGAAAAGTCACGCATGTTATTTCGCGCAATAATCAGTTTTGAATTGTCTCCTACGTTTTTTTAAAATTGAGAGAAATTATCAGCGATATCAAGGATATTAATGCTTTTCGCTAATATCACTAAAAACATCGATTCGAAAAAGAACTGGAAAAGGTATCCATTTGTTGACCACCCAACTCGCCTATTAAAGGTTAATACAAAATGCACGTTTACGTAAGTGTTCACTGATCACGACGCTTTTAAAAGGTTTGTACATATTCAGCAGTCCAGTATAGTGCTACTTACTCTAATTAGGTTATTGATTATACCTTTTATGCAGTGATTTATGACGACAACTACGTATAAATAATAGTGGTATTCATATTATAAAAAATATTGAAGCGTCCGAAATTTGATACAAAAAGAAGCGAATGTATACTAAATACCATATGAATGCCCTGTACTCTCACAGTAGCAATATTGTAGGGATCGATTATACCATCGAGATGATCGTTTTTCAAATATTATAAGCATGAAATTGATAGCAATGTCTTTGAATTTAAATGTTTAACCCTAAAAATTATATTTATTTCAGCCTGGTTACGTCCAGTCCATATCTGTTCAGTTTTTCAGGTTTGAAGACGTATCAAAATGCTATTCTAAGTTTAACATCTGCCTACACGAACTAACATCAGACCGGCAACTACATTAGATATCAGGCGCATTACTTGTAGTCAATGCAACTTATGTATGCCTACCGCGAAAAGGATGTAGCTGATATGTATTTGAAACTTGCATATATATATACATATATATATATATATATAGTATAAATCTCGCTCTCATGATGTCATAATTAAAGGAAATAGTGAGTCCGAAGGGACGGCCATACCTGGAAAAAATAACACTGCAATAGAACAGCTAAGGCAAAACGAGTTATACAGAACATTAACCATACTGAGAGTTTTTGGTTACAGCAGAGAATTCAATTATGAAGTTTTAGGAAATTTCAGAAAAGTGCTCATTAAAAAGTAAGGGTTCGTCTAACCTGGACCTGTAATCAAGTACAAAAATGGATGTGTCACCTTTGGACTATAGTAAAGAGACAAACAGTGACAGGCAATCATATCTGTGAGTGTGGGAGGGACTCCTTAATGATGTATATGCAATCATGCACAGATAGGGCAGTGGAGGGCAGTGGACACTCAAAGACTTTAAAAGACTGGAGGAGGTTTGATACTCGCGACAGAAAAGCTATCGCCAAAATTTTTAAAATAGGTCGGTTTCTAGACGTTTGCGATAAGCATTTTTTTTAACTTACAAGTTAAACGTACAAACTTAATTAGTGATACTGTGTGTGTATTTTTTATACGTTTATCGACCTATATATAGTACAACATTGACAAGTAAACCGTGTAAATTTTACCTATTAGTCATCTAACATTTCAACTAATAGCTGGTTGCTAAAATCAGAGCATTACGAACATTAAAGCTTCCATCGTCACATTTTTTTGCAAAGCACTTTTATTTAACTAACGAATGATAGAATATCATTTATTTGGGATATTGGCTTTTCTTGACTCCTCTTTGTACCTGGGATGTCCATGGCCATTTTTTGCTGTCAGTAATCTTCTCTCTGTTGTGGTGTCAGGCCGTCCGAAGGACAGCATGCTGTAGCTAATCAGCTATGCTCGCTCTTCCAATCAACCGCCATATCACCATCGTACCGCACTCGGACGACGACGGTCGAACTCTCTCGAAGGACTCTTCAGAGATACTCCTCTCGACGATTCTGTATATTTCATGTCTCTTGAGATGCTCCTTCTCCCGTTTGCTCCTACAGGACACTCGCTAGAATTGTTACGGGCGGTCGCTAGTGGTGTGGCGACGCTACGCATCGCCAACTGGAATGATTCGATGCGAAGGGAACGCGAGAGAGAGACAAGGAGAAAGAAAGAAAGTGAGATCACAGACCAGTGCCGACATCCGCTCGACGTAGTTATCCCTTCTCGAGTTTCTACTATTTTTCCTCCGGCATCAACCACCGTCTTGCCTTGTAAACGAACTCACTACTGCCGAGGCCGCACTTGAATGCTGCTGAGCCTTTTCCACTTTTTAACTTAGAATATATTTCAAGTTGCGCTCGTAATGCAGTCGGACTTTTTTGCCGCAAAATCTCTCAACGTGTCACGAATTTGTCCGCGGCATAGCACAGTCTCATTTTTTTCCGTATCTACAACCGCTACCGTTTATCAAACAGTGCTAAGTAAAGTCCGGCAACCAAGGATTTAAATGATCACCTAAATTTAGATGACTGCGATTTGTCTACGTCAGTTCCATGCTGGGAATCCACTGATAGGAATGCATAAGATTCCATTTAATGTGGAAGTTCAAGAAAATAAGTTTCTTGATTTGTCTTCAGTCCTGAACTGCGGGGCTCAAAAAATGATCAGAGCAAAAACATTGTTTTGTTTTGTGAAAATAGGATCATCCGGATGAAGGCTTCGCCAAGGACAGCAAACATGGCACGCACGTCAGGATGTGGAAAGGTGGTCATGAACAGCTGCTTTATTTAGTTGGGAGCAAGATTGTGTCGTGAATGTGACTCCTGTTGTATGACGACATATTACAAGAACTTTATCGACATAAACCCTGCGAAAGTCACTACTAGGGCGGTACCAACATGCAGCTGAGAGTCAAGAAAATGCGCCTAACTAAGCGAGAGGATTCTTGGCGACCACTGGCGAGATACATCTTCAATTTTATCATAAATATCTATTTACAACAAAAAGACATATATTACTCATAGTTTTCGTAGTTTAAATCGGCATTAGATGATTTACTGCGGGTTGTCGTATTTCAATCGCTCATCTGAGCAGGCTGAACGAGTGGCTTTTTTCATTCTATGTGGAGAAGAGCCTGCGCTGTTTGGCGTCATATCGCGCGTTTTCGCAATGGCTAGAGCTCTTCGGAAATTAAGTCGATATGTAGCCTCTTCTAGAGGAACGGCACTTTTTGCGTGTCTAACTCGACATTCTTCCGAGAACCTGCTACGAGGAAAGACATGTTTTTATGATGATACTCCTTTGTAGGAGACACGGAAACACAATCTTCAATAATCAAGGTCTGCAGGCATGAAAGCATTATTAGGTAAAAGTATTGCCGAAGTTTTAGATTCGTTCTGATCAGTCTATATGCAGGAAGACATTTTTAAGTTTGACAAACTGTGTTCTACTTCGTGCCTATCCATTATCAAGGTGCCGCCAGTATTTGAAAAGAAAGTTATTTCTCCCTCCCCTCTTTGTGCTCTTTCCACTCTACGTCTTGCTTCAAAATGTTCTTTCTTTCGATCAGCCACACACACTGCAGAAAAAAATATTTTCCTTTCTCTTGACATAAATGAACTCTTGACATAAATGATTTCACTAAGCCTTCTTCAAAATGTTCGCCTCTAAAGAAAAAGGAATCGTATCAGGAGGAAATGTCTTGTGACCTTGTGTTCATTCATACCAAAATATGGCTTCATACTGTATGTTCTCACAAACCTAGTGCGGCCGTTTTTTCCAATACGTACAGTAGGCTATTTGATTATTACACGTAAGCCAATCAAATAAATCCACGGTAGCTCTTCCGTATGGACTCGTAAAACGGACTCCATAGATTTAAATGTGCTACCCTATGTAAATCTACTAACACTCCACTGATGGTTCATTATAAGGCATAAACTTTGTTTTTTGCATAAAGCTTTAATTCTCCGTTGAGGCTGAATAGCGACTTTCAGCTTTGCGAACCTGATGCGTAGACACTCCGTAAACTTGTAACTGGGAATAATCCTAGCTGAAAGAAAGCCTTTTATATGTTCTCCCGAAGGTAATTCAAAAGAATATTGATCCTTTAGCCGTACGTATCCTCCATACATTTAATCTGTCGGTCACCTATACATACTTTTCTGTTATTTCTCAAGAAATCGATGTAGTCTAATTGCATCGTCCTTTTAGCTACAAGCCGATAGTCGTCACCTCATATCCTGCCGAATTGGTCGAGTGCCGTATCAATCAGCAATATAACTGTCTTTTGAAGAACAGTTCATTCTCCTCCAATAGCTAATACATATGCAGGCGTGGATGCTCGACCAGTTTTGAATTGAATATTACGACAAACAACCTACGTGAGCATTGCGAGCAAAGTAACCCAGTTAGGTCTTTATCTTGATGCTGAACAAGCGTTCGAATGCAGCTCGCATGATTTATATAAGTCACCTGCAAGCCACATCTACCGACTCCATCATTATTACACGGTTCAGGTTATAATAAAGAGAAGTAGCCGAGAAGGGATCCATGAAGTACTATGCGAACTTTCAGACAGACATAACATCAGGCAGATATTTACATCAACTTGGTACTAAAAAAATTTCAATCTAAATATCCTGATACAGGAACTTTTATATACGCTAATGATATTCTAAATTTTTGTCAATTTTATTTTTTGTTAAAACGCTTGTAAATTTTATTCAAAGTTGACAAGCGTTGTCCAAACCTGCCCATAGAACCTTTAATATACATTTTCTCCGTTTGATTGACTCATTTTCAAAACTGCACGGTATAATCTCAATATTCTTAATAGAAGCTTAAAGTGAAGTAAATGCCAGTTCTATTGTGCTACGAGACGAAATGCTTGGAAATAACTATTCCGAACAGCATTAAGTGCAAGACGCGTTACGACGCTGTTTCTAAAAAGTGCTGCGCATTGATTTCCTTACTCGATAAGCTTAAATAGATTGGGCACAAGCTCGCATTCTTATTTGTTGTGTACAAATTCTTGTTCGACCTTCTTCTACTTGATTTTTGTTTGAGTCCTTCATTATATAACGTCATACAAAGGTTTCCGAGTATTCCCCAGTAAGGGAGGAAAGGTCTGTCACATTTTCCAATCTCTGCCCTTTTGTTCAATCACAATAGCTGTAGAGCCCACTCTAGGTCAACTCCGTTGATGCAAGGTCTGGACAGAAATCGGGATGTAATCCTTTGACGTATAGGCTTATTTATTAATGACAAAACAACTTCAGTTTTTCGTAAGCGGCGTTCAAGTATTAAATTCGTAATGATTTGAAAGCCACAAATTACTGTCAAAATTACTACCTCTATTGCGCTTATTAAACACATTTTAAAACATTACCTGTTAAGCTATCAATGAATATAATATTAACACAATATATGTTGTTATTCTAATTGGTGTCTACATTGCGCAACCCTTTACACTTACATTGTGTTGAATACTTCTTGAACAGTAGAAGTTTGCAATTTTAGTCATGTGAAGTGTTAACGTATGCTCTACGATTGACGTATTGTACCTCGCATAGATTTGATATATTAACTATTAATTAAGTTTATTTAGACAAAATAAATACATCCTAGTATTTCTCCTCCCTGTCTAATTTTTATGTACGAAGCTCCATGTTACTAGAATTTATCGATTATAAATAACCAAGTCATTTCCGCTTTGGTCGTAAAGTAAATCGCTAAACTTCTTTCTTTACTACGGTTTCCAGTTATTTGCTGTGACAGTGACATTACCAAAAAATATTGTAGTAACAAATTCATAAACAGTTCCAATCATTGCGGATGAATCTGTCTGAACTAGATGTTCAACCATTGAAAAGAAAACATGTGCAAGCTGTGTCTTAGAAAGCCCTGGCTGTTTCGCCGTGTTAACGGGATAGTTTGGCATGCAGCATCTTTGTGTATTGTAGTGGGCTTCTTTAGTCCACCATACCAAGCGAAGATAGCTCGGTTTATCCTCCGTTTTAAGACGCAGGAGAAATAATGAAGTTTTTTTTTATCGGTTTCGCTCATTTCTTGCGTGCCGTCTTGCCGATTCCTAGTTACAGGATCTCATAAGCGAAACCAGCGATGCGAATTAATGGCCCGTATCGTGGTTCAGCCACTTCAAACAGTTTCTCAAAGGCCCTGCTGAAAGGGCAAAATAATTCTTGCGATGAAAACGCATCCAGTACAACTGAGTAGATAAACATATTATTAACGCCAATCAACAATTGTGAGTTTTTGCCAGGTCCAAGCCTTAGCCATCATTTATTGTTCACGGCATCGTTTTATACTGTTTGGTAAGATCGACTTTATGAATGTAACTGTGCAACGCCGGGTTTCGAACCCGTGTACGTACATGTTTTCTTTAGTCGCAAGGCGCATGGGAGCGGACTAAGCTACCGGGTTGAATGCGCCTTCCGCACCTAGACTCACTTAGTCAGCCAATCAGATGAACCAACAAAGAGGATGTAAGTGCTAAAAGTGGCGGTGGAAATTCCTTGGCTATGCAAAATTTCGAAATCATTTACTTTACGTTTTTCAGTAAAAATGCTAATAAATGTTTTTTGTAACGCATGCGGATCTATTATAAAATAATTTTTTAAAGTTTGTTTGGTTACAACAGAGTTTTTCGTCATTCTAAGCTTCGGCCAAGCTAAACTAAATAATCACTGTATATGAGAGAACCCTTCACTGGAACGGAAACGACTACTTTGTTAACCAGAAACGATATTCTGAGAGAGTCGGTCCATCGGTAGTACATCATTTGTACGAATTCCTGGCTGATGTTACTATCTTCAATACTGATATCTGGGAATCGATCGTTAGCTATCGTTTAGTTTATAGCCGCCGTAAGTTCCTTCCATGACGATATTTGTAGGAGTGCTGTTAGTCCATCTTGTCTATTGTCTCGCGTCCGAACAACTCAACGCGCGAAGGAACGTTTTGAAAGATTTAATAAATGGCCGCGTGCTCATTGAATAACTTTCTTTAGGTAACTCGTTCATTTTGGAGCCAGCTGACTATATATCAGCACATTTTAGTGATACACCAAAAACTTCGTTTATATACATGTTTTGTAGCATTAAAAAAGAGCAACGTTTTAAAGATATTGCCCAAGCTGTAGGACGAGGAAATCTAAACCGCCATACAAAGCGGTTGCCGGTTAACATGACTAGCTTGTTACGCAGGCACTTGTTAAAACCACAAAGAGTATCGATTCAACCATATTGGCATTGGTTTGTTAGCCTTGTGCTTAAATTCTATACGAACAGAAATTGCACAATGTTCATGCCGGCTGCCAGAATAACGCGTCCAAATTTACAACCATTGCGCACCAATTTAAACATACTGTTCGCCATCATGAGAACGTGTACTGTTAGATTGGCAAGATACATCATTGTAACGGAGTTAGCAAATTATGGCAAACAGATAAAGTCAGCTGCTTATAGTACATTATGAACCCAAAAAAGTATTTATATTACAACCTACATATATACATATTTTCAGTGAACTGATTGAATGAAAACCTTAACTTAGTCGTATTGCCCTCAGCAAGTCTATGGCTGAAAAGTAGATTTGATCAAAAACAAACGCAGGCTTACCTATAACGCAGGCAAATACTTAATTATTTGTACTGAATAGAAAATACGTAATAGCGACCATGATAGACTCCAAAAAGTTAGCTCAGGTAAACGGCAATAGATAAGACTGGTTAAAAGTGTGTACCCCTTTCAGTCATAATTTCCAATGTATGTTCATCATAAAAATGCCACAGGCGCTACGAACTCATCAATCTAGTTATGTGTGACGTATTTCGCGTAGAAATGGATCAATATCTTACACCAAAGTATAGTAAAGTGTGCGGTTTCCCATATGAACTGGCTCTAAATATATGCAATCGCTAAAAATCTGTCAAGAGTGCCGAAGTTGCTCGATTGCACCGAATATTTACACTTTCTCAAACGACACAGACGCTCTTTATATGCTATTTGTTTTCACAAACGAATTACGCAAATAACCTCCCGTGTGAGCTATTTCGTCCGCTTAGCAGCATACACATTTTAGTTGCTTGTATACATTAATAAGCTTATTGCTTCAGGTAAAAGTCACCATAATCCAGAACTTAGATACAAGTCATCTGACCATGCTTGGTTATTTGAATCTGTTTTACATCCACTTAATGTGCAAATAGCGCTTGTTTGGGATTAAGTATTTTCTCGATATATACAATGGTCGAGTCTGGTTTGTTGAAACTTTCCTTTAAGCTTAAACAGGAAACACGTAACTCAAGCTAGCTGCCATTCCGTGATATAGCCATCACTCACATAATCCGTCAGCGCTTGTGTAGCATCCGCTTTGCATGCTTTTCTATTTTTTTTATTCCCTTGCGTGATCTGTTTGTCTATCAAGCCTGAAGACTCCACCTCCTTTTGCTTTCAACACTAATGGTAGCCGTATTCATAGCCGGAAAGAGGTGCAGCAGGGTGGGTAGCCTCTTCCACATTACCCCGATCCGATTTCGGCCTCCGCTAAAAATACCCTTGGCCAAGCGGCCCACACGAAGCTTTGGTTAGGCATGGCGTTTAGTCTATTTGCTCTACACGGCCTTAATTCCTCCAGTTAAACTAGCCAACTGCAGCATTCTCTTCATTGTACTTCTTAGACTACTATTACCAGAAAGAAGTCATCAAAGGACTTAAAATGCTGTTCCGCCAAAAGGAAATATGTAGACCGGTACGTTATTGAAGCATCAAAGGTGAACCAGAATGTTTCTAACCAATAATACAGTGAACGCTAACTTCATGCAGAATCTATATTTATGTAGAACTTACAGAATTTAACATAATGTGGCATAAATCTATAGGATACATCCATGCCATGGATTTACGAATGCAGAGGCAACTCACAGCGTAGTTTATGCATCGTAGATTTCCAAGCAGCATTAGTTCGCATGATGTCACCTTTTCCTCTATCAGGGTCTCTGGGACCATACTCACATGTAACTGGTATTACAATGAGTGGTTTAGAATTCCTCAATGAGTGGTTTAGAATGACCTCAATGGTCTGGAACTCACACATAGCGTGCATTAAATAAAGGAAAACATTCAAGAGGTTTATGGGCTAAGACGATAAGGAAAAAATAAATACGTGTATCTCACAATCAAAAGCCTGAAACTGCTAAATAAGTCAGTCCCGCTTGAGCTTCTTAACATCAACGCGTGCGCGTTTCACGTCGAGCTCAACTCGAATCGGGCGACTCAACTATTTAAGTACACCAATTGTACGATGTAGCTCATATGAAGAAATTTTACAACGAGCGATAAACAAAGCTGGAAAGCTAGTGGCGCTGAAACAATTTTGTAATAAGTATAAAGACCACATAGTCGCTTTATATTAATATATGGTATTCAATATAGTAATAATAATAATAACAATAACGATGCAATGGATCACACAGTTTCGATGGATATAAATATACAACATTAACAATAATTATCATTATCATGATCATAATTATTTTATATATATCATTTAATATCTATATCATACATTTTTTGTAAGCTTATTCTGAAGGTGTCATTTGTGTTTTCAGGCAGTGTTTAGCTATGCTATCGATTTTTCTTGAATACTTTTATTTCCGTTGTTTCATTTTGAAGTATGCAATATCACAGCGACGATTATCTGGCGGCTATCTTAGGCATGACCTTATATTGTAGATTTTTCCGGTGACAACGTTGTCCAAGCGCAGGTAGACTCAGGTAAACGAAAGTAGACTCATATTGTTGGCAACTCACATAAATAACGGCTGCGTGCAGCAGTATGTTGAGGCTATAACACACACTGTCAAATTTGACAGCGCTCACCAAATACTTTTAAGGCGTCTGATCCGTCTAAATTGCATTGGTATTAAAGTTTAAAAATAGGTCGAACCGCCTTGACCATAGATCTATCTAATTCAATCTCTGGAATGCGAGGAACAGATAAATGTGTAGTATATATTTTCAGGTTGGTGAACATCATGGAAGAATAAGTGTCACATTTATCTAACGTTGCACGAATCTTTCTCATCGAAATTACATCCCACTGGCTCGGATTCATAAGTTACTTTAATACAATATAATATTGGCAGCTTTCGTCAAAGGTTTCCAGGTTCAGAAACTTGCCGTACCGCCGGCACGATAAGGTACGCTTGGTAGAGTGTCATCCAATCCTTCATACCTGATGACCAACTAAACCATCAAATGCATATACCATATGCTCCGTTATCTCTTTAACGATTGGCGTCTCTTTTCTAGTCCCGGTGAAATACAGCAAGTCTTACTGTATTTTTGTGTTGTCGCATAGAGTTTGTCCTGTAGTCACTCGTGAACATCAGAAGAAAACACAACGAGGATTGCAAAGTAGGAAGGCTGAAAGCTTCCACCTACCATCGTTTTTTTTTACTATGTTTGAGTGATGGCGTGGATAATCGGATGGATTTAAGCTGCTATAATCGAAATCCTCACGCTTGTAAAAAAGATGTACGTTCTTCAACCATCATCCTCTTGCTGGCCACCGCTATCCTATTACCTCCGCCTACCTATAATATCTCCACTAAATCTCTTGGACTACAACATTAGTAGTATTGCCCCAACCAGACAATAACAACCATCCACCACCCCCATCCGTCTTCACCTTTTGCGCCCCGTGGGCCCTTCCTCACACGTCGTCGTGATCTGTAGTGTGTCTAATACAACCGAATAGTTAGTCGTACATCTAATGGATGCCATCTTGTACGTAGTGATACCCTTCTCCATTTGATCTCCTGCCGTCGTAGGATACTACTGCAGTCCTGACGGTAATTCGGCTCTCACGACGAGCTAGTAACTACGACATCTACGATGAGGCTGAGAGGGCCAACGCCGACAATAGCGAGTGGTATAGGCAACTCTCAGCTCAGTCGAGCGAAATCCTATCACAGCGCGTGTGAATAGGGGTGTATGTGTGTGTGTGTGTGTGCGCGCGCGCCCAGCGTACACCCCATCCGATAGTCGCGTACATCTACCCGTTTGTTTCGTTTCCCCGTATAACGCGACAGACGTGCGGGCAAGAGCCAAAAAGGCTCGTTTTAGCTTCGCCTGCTGATTCTGTTGCTGCTTCTTCTTTTTAGCTGCATCAACTCCCACAATTTCACCTTCTCTGACATTCTCCTTCTCTCCCATTTTTATCATCTTTTTCGTTCTCGACATTCACTTATGTCTATGGCGTATATGAGTGCATGTGCGTCTTTTGTCTGCTCTATGCTTCAGACGCTAAGTTCTGAACGTATGCTTGTATCGGCCGGCAGCCATAGGTTGGTAGGCGGAGTTTGTCCGCCCGCGGTACAGCAAGACCATCTTCTATGCTCGCTTGACGCTGCATACGCGACACGACCTAACGACTGAGCGACGTGGCCAGCCGCTTTCATCCCAAGCAGCCAACAAACAATTGGCATCTTGGCCATGGCTTACTGCTGCTAGTGAAGATGGCGCCTGCACCTTCGACTCGCAAGGTCCAAGACCATGTTCTACCCCTCAGCAAGGCAACGTTGGTTCCACTACAGCTTCGTTGTGTCTTCCATAAGCGTCTCTCTTTCCGTCATAGTCTCTTTCACTCTTTGGTGTGATACAGTGACTCTCTCGCTTTAAGCAGACCTAGCGGGTCGTTACTGGTCGTCGTTTTTTCTTTTTCTTCTCCTCCTCGTTGTTTTTTTTCTATGAGATGGTGATAGTGTGCCCGTGACTTTGGGACGACGGCTTGCCAGCCCTTTAGTGCATGAGTGTGCCTCAAAACTATCGACCAAACACAGGAATGATGACCCGTCGAGAGTCTCAACGATTACGTTCGCGCTTTCCCGGCATCAGATGCTGCCCAAGTTCGCGGAAGCTCTTATGGCACCAGCCTCCGCAGTGACGGCTTGGAGGAACCGGAACGATGCCCAGACGCCGTCGAAAGCTGAGGCCATGCATACAAAAGAGATTCACACACACACACACACACACACAAACGCAGGTTCACCGTACTTTCAGACAGGCAATGAACATTATCCTATCAAAAAGTTTATGGAGAAGTTTGACGGATGACGCACAGGTTAAAACGATTAAATACAGCAGCGTATTTTGGACTGACCATCAGGCTGGTACCTTTGTATCCTACCGAACATGGAAATAATTTCTAAATAATTGCTTAATTTTGTACTTCGAACGGCCGTCGAAGCAGATTTCTTGCATTACAACTAACGCAATTATTAAATGATGCACTACCTTAGTCGTAGTTAACGCGAGAAATCGAAACTAGCACCTTACAATTGGTCGGCTGAGCGATTACGAAATTCTTGGAAGGGCAGGATTATCTGATTAAACCATCCCTGTTAAGGGATAGTTGGATCGAGTGAACGAGCACCCATGTTCCTGTATTCTACAATCGCTTTAACCTACAATTACTCACTCCTTGAAACTATCTAGGCAGCAGTTGCAGCACCAGTAGCACAATGACCTGTAGGGGCGTCAACCAGTTTGATTTCAGGGTGTAGCGCGGAATTACTTGTTAACTTCATGTATAATAGTGAATACGGTCAAACTCAAGGTGTGATGGTCCACCTCGTTAAAGTCGTGCACCAGACAGATCTGCCCTTTGATATCTAGTTGGCGCTTGTGTCAGCTGCTGCTGTTCGTTTTCATAAACGCAGTTCGTCCGAACTATGGAGCTGCGTGGGGAAGCTGTCGGACTGCTGCTCCAGTTTTACCGCACGCTAATGTTACCACAGCGTCTGGTGCCTCTTTGTCTCTGCGTTGGATCCGTCAGACAGCCTCTCCCACGCACAGATGAGACATAAGGCACCATTGTAACTGGGAGACTGAGTCTACATGGGTTCTAATGAATCAGCTGCTTGCGAGAGTGTTCGAATATTTGTATAGGCCGTAGTGAGGCATAATGTTGTATCAGCTTGAACAACCTGGCTTAAGGCCAGCTCAAAGGCGTATTGCGACCCGTGGTTGTACAGATTAGTTTGTTAGCGAAAATCAGATACCTCGAGGTATGGGGAAGGGCCGTTCGGTCTATAAGAGGAAAATTTGAATGTGGAGTAGGTGGATAGAGCTAAACTTACGGTGTCACGAAGTTCGCAATGGTGGTCCATTACAACTAGCGTAGCTCTCCATTTATATATGTACGTGAAGGTTCTTTATATAGAAGTCGACTGACGGAATCTACACAATCTCGTTTCAAGTACATAATGCTTCCTGTCCGTACATACATATATCCGTCCGCAGTGTCCGTACATGCATCTATAAAAAGCACACAAGTACAAATTTCCGTTCGTATTATTATTCTAAAATAAACGGTATGTGAAAATATATTTTATGTTATTCTAAAAATGAATAATAAAATATGAAACTAAAATTATTTTAGGTTATATACATTATTATTAACATCGTAAATGCTCTTAGATAGCACGAGGGAAAATATACATATATTTACATTCATATGTCAGTGGTGTCTTTTATGTCCTTATGTACTTTATAAATAAATTTATAGATATATCAGTACGACGACATCTAATCCTCGATACTATCGCTCATCGTTGTAATTGTTTGTAGGTGTCGTCCAAGTTTATATCGCTGTACAGAATATCATTGTTAGTAACGGCAGCAATGGCCGTTATTTGAAATATCCTGCTTTTATAATACATCATAGATTCAATGTTGCTTTGTTGCTCTAAACTCTAGAACGATCCAATACTCAAATATTAACGTTGAACATACTTCGTACCAGTGAACAAATACGGGTATCGGTATACAATAGATGGCTGGTATAATTATTCGTGTAGGGGTACCTAGCGAGCCGGAGTTGCGGTGGCACCCAGCAGATCGTAGTATGAATGAAGGACCGAATTCACTAGGTCGAGCTTCCGTTTCCCAGAAATCCTCTATATCTGTAGCGACTGGAGCAGATAGAATTTACATTCAAAAGCGGTGTCTCTCAGAGGCCTGTCTCTACAGATACGCGCAACTGCGTCAACACACACCCACACCTACACATAAGCCTACACCAACGTAAAATGTCGAAGCCGATTCTCGGAAGCGCCCGCAAAATGCTCATGCAGATTTGTGGACTAAAAAAGCAACAAACTAGTACACTTCGTCTAAACGAGATCACAGTCCAGAAATACGGTGATACTTTGGCAGTTGAGTTTTAGAATAAGAAATCTGCCAAACTTGTTGCGCACTGCATAAAAAAGGCAACGCTACTATTTACGAGCAAAAAGGAAAACGCTTAGCAATGTGGCCCACCGTATAAGATTAGTGATCCAACATTTACTTGACGAAACTGTAGAATTCATTGGTTAGTAATTCATCATCTTAACAAAAATGATGGAACTGTTTACTTAAGAGCTGAGGAGATATTTCGCGTTATATATTTTTTTACCAGACGCATATGGGTAATCGTACTAATATTATTACTGTGTGCATTGTAGTTGCTAACCAGGGACTACGTTCTATAACGAAAATTATTTTGAATGACTTTACGTTACTGAAATTCGACACATCTGCATTGTAAGTTGTTGTGTGATTAATGGGCACTATCTACTGACTCCTTTTGTATATCGAGAGACTCTTGTTAGGATCGGCTCTATTAAACAGTTGTGATGCTAAATAAAGGCTTACATTTCTAAGACCGGTCCGAAAGGTTTGCATGATGAATGTCAAAGAATGTACAAAAAACTGGAAGTACTTGTACTTATTGAGAACGTTGCTACCAGCTTCTGCTATAAAAACCAACCATACAAAAACAGCGATGAAATGTCCTTGAGGCAAACGTTCCTCACAATCATTATGCGCTCCTTAAAAACACCCATAATAAATAAACGTTTATATATATGATGTATTCCTCTATTCGACATTTTGTTGTGTTTCACGTTCGTGATCTGCAGCGCCGCGGTCGTTGGTGCCTCTCCTACCGCGTTCAGATTATAACATGAACCAAGTTATTACCAGTATGCCAAACGAGATGTCATTCGCTAATGCGGCAGTGCGGCTATACGAGTGTGGCCATGTTGACTTACCGCAAAATGGCCGCCACTGAGCTGAAGTATACGTACATACTGTAGCCCATCGAGGTGATGTGAAAGGAAATGTCTGTCAATTGGTCGCATCCGGCGGACGTCCCGGATTATTATTAGAAATTTAGTAGAGACGCTTACCGTAGCACCCCATCACTGACCTACGGTTTGATTAGGCCGTAGACGACTAAAGAGCTTTAAGCATTTGCCTAAGCTTTCGCGGCCATATTATTCTCGGCGTTGCAGTTTGTTCATTTGGGATAATAACGGCATCTAATATGTATTAAAACTTAAAGGCCTTATGTAAGGGACAGTAATATTCATTGGATAGCAGTTAATATTTGGACAACATAATTATCATATTATCTTCAGGAAGAAACCAATCAGACGAACACTACGTAACCATATAACGGACATTGAGCGTTAGAAGTGAGGATTGTTCTCGGAGGCTTCAGAGACACTGACAGTTTGTCTCTTGCTTTCGGTTTTTCCTCGGACGTGATCAGCAGTCTCTCGGAATGCGAACAGAAGATTAGAAGAACCTTAATCAACACGAAGTTCAAGTCCTATAGTGAGTACGGTTTACTATGCTAATCGGTTGCGGTTTCCGCTGCACGTCTAATACCTCTTGCGAGATGGTCTACCAGTTACATTTATACGACAGCTGTTTTTTCAAGGGGCAGTAAATGCCATTCATGACCTACTGCAGCTAAGAAGGAAATTCGAACCGAGAGATGCCACTTTAGCGCGTTGCAGCGTACACCTAAATGTGAAACTCGTTCCTTTCTAGTAAGTCTAGATATTGGGTGCGTTTACAAAATAGTCATGAAGCACTAGTTGAAGGTAATAAGAAATTTTAGTATTATCCTGACATAATGCCTGATAGTTTTAATACAATCAAATCAATCTACTTGTTAGGCCTAAATTATGAATTGAACCGTGAGGTTACCAGTTCGTTTCCCCGTTGTGCTCAACTTTTTTTTGCTTGATAAAGCCGAGGTCGAAGCATAAATTTTTACCACCGGGCCCACAATGACCTATGAAAGGATGTTGTTGTATCCATTGCATTATATGATAGCATCGATAAATAGAAGAATGCTGGGCTTGATTCTAGCGATGCTGATATTCATTCCATGCCAAGATAAATAATAATGATCGAGGACGAATAACCAAGGCCACAAGAAAGATGTCTTTTGACTCTTTGTTTTCGTGGCCTTATCATGGCCCCTTAAGCAGTACTGTGGACGTTAAATGTTGGCTGAGGGTCAGCCCTAAACAAAAAAGATTACCGGAACTTAACAGCCAAAGTTTCACCGCCACATTTCCAATTACGCCACCCTACGTATGAAACTGGTCGGCCGTTTTTTCACCTCCTGGGCGTTCTTAAAACCTCACAGCCAATTCTCATAGGCGCGTACTGGCCGATAACGTCTTCGGTGCGACACCAGATGGCAACAGTAGCTTTTGAGCCCTGGCTAGTAGCCCACCACTACCAGTATGGCGTCGGCCATAACAACATAACGATAACAACAGCAGCAACGAGAACGAAGCAGACACGTATATATATACACAGAGCTAAAGTTGGTGAAACAACAACAAAGCCCAAACCTGAACCTCCGGCGGGGGCACAACTTTATCCCGGTTCAAGAAGCGCCACCGAAAACAGGCGGGCGGTGCCGATCTCTGTGTGAGCGCTGGTGGAGTCGCTGTGGTAGCACCTCGTCGAAAATCAAGTCTGGCCTTCTTCAGCGCTTTCGGTGGCCAAGCGAACCTCCGGCCTCTAGTTCTACGATTCAAGGGACAGGTGCGCGAAACGTACGTCGGGAAGTCAAATGGCCCGCCATCTAATCGTACTATGTACTACTCACATGACGATCGGTGTAATTTCAAAACGTCTGTGAACATCGGCGAGTTTCCCCAATGCGTCATCGGTATTTTGGACTTCTATTTCAGGTCTAGCTACGGCCTGAGTCAGGTAGATCACGAGGTCTAAAGTGAAATAATTGATCAATATAATCGACACGACGAAGATATATTAAAGCATGTTCTGTTATCTTAAAAAAAAAACTAAGAAAAATTGCTTTTGATTGATATATTGTTAAGTGCGCATCGTAGATCAGTTTAGAACAATTTTTATGGTAAGGTCTAGCTGGAAATACCAAAAATGATGAAAACTTCAATAACGGAATTAACAATATTTTTCCTCAAGTAACTTTCCTGACCAAAGACTGTTGCTTATAGCGGAATTCAAGTTTAACCTTGCATGGATGCTTAAGCGATAAGGAAATTGCTTAATAATTATCTTCACGCCAATGCCAGTTTGGGAAGAAACTCGTGACATAAATTTATTCTCCTTTAAAACGTTAATTGTATGTTAAAGGTGCACTTAGAAGGACTAGGGAACTTAGAATAGACCGCAAGAAAAAAGACGGAGACGGCTCGAGACGAAGACGGATCACGGGGCCTACCATAAGCTGTCTCGTTTTATAAACTAACTGCCCGAAAATTCTTAGGCTCTCAAAGGAAGATTTAAAAGGTCCTTTTTGCGTTGTTCTGCGAAAGACGAACCAGCTTCATTAGAGATGTCGCCGAGAGATGTCAAATGGAGCCGTCTTGCGCTGATAGGAGAACAGTCCCAACGCAGTCATTTAGGAGCTTGACTATGCTTTAAATTCATTGACTTTGTGCTGTGACTTCGCTTGATTTGAAGGCTCAGTGCCGGGTTGCGTGTGCATTCCGTCTGAAGATCTTCGTCATTCAGACGGATGCACAGATATCATTGCCGGGTAGGACGAGTGATAGTGGCCGAGGTCCTTCGTATTCTTAGTGATAGCGGTGGATAGTGTTGTACACACGAGGCCGTTCAAAATTGTCCTGATTGTAGCCGCTCAGATGAAGCTGCGTGAGGCGGTCTAACACCTGCGATTGTCGTCCGCCGCTAACTTGAGAGAAGGACGCCCGCGCGAGTCGTCCAAATCGTAGCAATGGATCGTTGTACTACAATCCCCTAGTACACCGCTCGCTCGCTCGCCAGTGATGTGCATATACGACTGATGCAGTTAAGATGAAAAAGGTCGTTTATAGATCGCTCATGAGGTGAGCCAAAACTAGCGGACGAACTGACGGCACACTCAGAATTCGCTTTAGCATTCTTCTCCCGGTGTAGTCCTGTCGGCGGGTAATGCTCATTCTGGCATCGCCCCAGTAGAACACACACGTACACACACACACACACACACACTCGTGCACGAGGTACATATCCTGTGCGTCGTTCTGTAAGCGGGAGAGAAAATGTGAGGCTGATGTGCGTAGACGCTCCATTGCCGAGAAAGCTTCGACACGCCATCTGGTCTTCCTGGAGTGGAGAATGAGCTACGCGTACAGGTTTGAATCAGAGGCAGCCCAGCAAGACTGTCAGCGAGCACCGAAGCACTGAGTAAGGCGACCTGGAGTAAGATAGTCATGGCTCGGGAGACAGGGCTACGGTTCTTTGCGGTAATCGCAATATCACTCAGGTCTACGGTCTTATGATGCACAATACCTTGTATGTTATATATACATATACATTTACATATATATATATATATACATTTACATATATATATATATATACATTTACATATATATATATATATATA
>MNPL01001038.1:0-13093 GCA_002081605.1 Tropilaelaps mercedesae | reverse complement strand
ATATATATATATATATATATATATATATATATATATGGTATTCAGTCTTGCCAGTTCCAGACTTCCTTGACGCGCTTCTGGCCACTCATGTGCCTCACCTTGTCGCGGTACCAACATATTTCAATACGCCCCACATTGGTATGATCGGCTGGGTATCTCATTTATTTCCAAGCCAGATGCTGCGCTAAGCAGATGGGCTAATCTCAATTAAACAAAACATAATTAACCTAGGTGTTTTAAGCTAAATGAAATGCTGTGTGCGAATAGCCACACTTAATACAGACTGGCTGTAGCATTCGAGCTGCGAGGCTTTTTGATCTTTTCAAGATTTTTCGTCAACATGTCGTGCAGTCCCGCGTAGTTGTTTCGAAGCTCTTGAACAATGAGTTGCAGACTGAAATATTGCCTTTCATCGGTTTCGTCAATATTTCGGCGGAAGTCCTCAACAAACGGATACTTGGCAACCTTTGCGATAATTTTACCACGTGTCATGAAGTATCGTGTTCCTTGGTCGAAATACGCGGCTGCTTCACCTTCTATAGTAGAGACTTCCTTTAGACACTCTTCCTGAATGTCGACGCCAAAATTATTCCCATCTTCTACTTTTGGAATAAGGAATTCGATCCACATCTTCAGCAAGTTGCAGTCAGCAAGCTGTTGTAAAACGTACGGTTTAACGATCTCGAGGAGCCGCATTACGGTCTTGTTTACTTCAACGGTTCCACAAGGCATAGCCATTACCTTGGTCCCCTCGACCGCATCTGAATTATTATCGGATAAGGTTCGTTTCCGTTTAGCATCGGGCTCATCAGTGGTGGAAATTCGTGTTGATGCTGGATCAGGACGGGGTATGTTGATCTTAGCGTGACAGGACGACAGATCCAAATTAAACTCTGGTGATTTGAGCAGCGCATTCAGATGGGCAATACGCTCGGGGAACTTTTCAAGTAGAAGGTTTTCGGCATCCTTCATCATTCGCTTTTTGAGTTCATCAAGCTTCTCCAAATCAGCTCGATCCCCACCAGCCGTTATGGCCGCCACTGAGCCAGATAAGCCTGAGCGTGACGAAACAGGCATAATTCTGCCGACCGAAATTGTCTGTTTTTGGTAATGAACAGGATTAATGAGGTAGAACGCTAACAGCAAAATGAACGAAGATGTAGTCGTATGTTGGCAACTATAGCACAAAGTTCTGCAACAAGAAAGCCTATGCGGGTAAGCAAGACGCAAAGTTGTAAAAATGCTCTATTGCTCAAAACCACCAACTCACAGGCCGCAATATCCCAGATCGCGTGCCACCACTTCGAATTGTTCCACACTTTTGTCGGCCACTACCTGATCGTACTAATGGTCTGGTTACCCGTGGCGCGATCGTTCAAAAACCAGTCAGCGCGAGCTGCCAATACAAACCGAACCGTTCCCTCATTTACAAACTTTTATTTGGCTTTGTTCCGTCTCTTCAAAGATGGGAATCATGTAGTCAAGTTCACCATAATTGTTAGGATGTCTATCTTTATGAAGTTCGCTAAGATTTTTTATGCAATTTGCATCCCATTGGCTAGCCAGGGTATATCAAACTTCCACTGTTTTTACAGATCATATACAAACAGACCATCCCTAAGGCCATGTTGCCAAACCCAAGGATGACACAGTCAGCGGGTGGCCTTTAGTGTACCATTGGCGATCGAACAGACGGCATTCGATACTGTATGTAGCGAACCCACTTTTCGATTTTTTCGTATCTTTTCAATTTCATGACTTCATTTTTTGCTACGTTGTCAATACAATCGCTTTTTGTAATAATTATCGCTGTACGTTCGGTCAGAACAATCGTACAACGATGACTATTTGCTCGGGGGTCTGAGTGGCATAGGTTAAATGAACTCATCTTTTGAATCTTTGACAGTTGTTCATAATTCCAGTGGTACTAAAAAGGTGGGCAAAAAACCAGCGATGGAAAGCGTCACAGACGAACAGTTGGAGGATATGATTAATGCTATTCGCAGCTACCTGGTCGTCTCCAATGAGATTTTACTTCAGGTTAGGACGAGTGTGTAACATGTGTTCGTCGTCTACTTTGTCTGTGCTTTCCGTTAATGCTGTTGCTAATATTTTGCATCATGTGCTGGTGCGATTCATTTTGGCTGCAGTAGAAAGGTTGTCACCGTCATTCTCCATATTTCTCAGATACGGCTGTTAGTGTATCGCTAAAATTGACTAGTTCCAGATAGAGCTAGAAGCAGTATTTATTGCAATACGGACTCTATGCATATAGCAAACTAACTTCCTGGTGTGATATTCAAAATGCAAGAAATATGGCTTGCACGGTTATAGGTAGAGGGTAATGTCTATGATCCGCCCGAAACGAATAAGTGTTGTGCTCTTTTGACATAACTAAGCATTTAATCTAAAGCTTTTGGAGTCTAGTATGTGGTTACTACTGAGCCACTACTGAGCGCATGTTCTCTTCTCTGAAGTATTTTTCTGTCAATATAGGTATGGAAAAACATTACGAGGGACTCAATGTTAAAAAAGTACGATATAAAATATCCACTGTGTGGTCCCAACTATGCGAAAAAGATAGTTCGCTCACTAATTAGAATATTTGATCCAATTACAGACTATATACCGCATCCAGCAGTGTGCTTGGATGAACGCTCCTTACTTTATTTTGGAATAGAAATAATTGATAATACCGTGTTTCATCCATTGCTGTATGCTGCGTGAGGCCGTTGGCGCCAAATGGTGCCACGTAATCTCTTGCAGCAGCCTCTGCAGAATTGGGGTCTTTGCGAGGCAGCAGCCGTCTGAATCAAATTCGGGTGTCATCATTAAAGTAGACAGCTCATGTAACTACGTATTTCACTCATACCAGAATGATATTAGAATTACCTTAATTAAGAGCATAGAAAACACATCGCAGTTAGTTGCACTGTGTAAGAAACTGTACCAAGCAATGTAGTCCTAGATAGTCCAAGCAATGTATTCCATGTAGTATAGTAGCTTCATCTATTGATACATCTATCCACAATATGAATAGAGTAATTGGTAAAAATGAACCGTTTTTAAATACACGAAACGTGTATTCGTGTAGTATAATATTGGGTACCGTGTCTAGAGACTCCGAAACGAATATCAAAGTAATTGATATTTTGCACGAATGTTTGCAATCCTTATGCATTGAGCTGATCAATACTCACCAATTTTCTTTGCGGGGCATGAGCAGGAGCTGATATATTAATAAGTGACCACATCCGTATATCATTGTAAGGCGCTTTCCACAAACGTTTTATGAACATATATTGATATAGTCGTATATTAATGCGGCGTTTGCTGAAGATATATCCGTCAGAAAATATACTTACCAGTGAAAGGTAAACGTCGCCCCGAAAAACCCGAATCAACAATTACGCCTGAATTCAATTAAGATAATTGACACGACAAACCCCGAAACATGAACGTCGCAAATCGCACATGGAAATCAACAAAAACTCCCCATAGGACAGCTCTAAATGTGGATAGCACCAACAGCAGGCAGAAATCACTAAGGTATGTCCTCCAGTACACTTCCGAAACACGGACATCGAAAGCGACATATAAAAGTCAGTAAACTATTGTCACATTTCAACATGCCACCTTCTAAAACATGGACATTGGAAGCTGCGCGTAACAAATACCAAAATGCCCATCCATTTAGGTCTCGAAATGGAGAATGAAAACTGTACATAAACACCACTAAATTATGTTTCACAGTGCTCCTCTTAACTTGAACCTCGAAATTCGCACGTAGAGCGTACTAAACGATCTCCGATAGCACAGGCAAAACATAGTTACTAAAAACCAAAGAAATAACGCTTCGCGGTTTCGCCTTCGTTGATTGGTTTGCAAACAAGTTGATCTTGACGGATATCCTTATGGGGAAGCCGCCTCCAAGAAACTCAATAAAAAACGCCTCAGCAAATGGGCAAAACTCAATTTATCGCATTTACATCTTTGTAACCTTACACAAAAAGAAACCGAGTAGTTCACCATCAGTTTGGCAAAGAAAAATGCCATAACGAAATTCACATTTTAATACGGGAGCGAAGATATTTTAAACTCGAACGCAAACTTATTAGATAGTTGATATATTTAAAAATTTGAACTTAAAAAATTTTAGAATAACTATTGTTTAAATTGCCGGCCTTGGCAAGATTTCGTACACCTACAAATCATATATATGTCCTATCTGAGAGTACTTACGAGAACTTTCTTTCGATCTGATCGTTACCGACAATCACGTTGTATTAGCACGTGACGGACTGCTCATTCTGGCATGATTGGTTCACGTTTCAGGAGCGTTACGGTGATTTTTGAACCACCTAGTTTACAATTTTACAAAAACATCTGCACTCTATGCAGTTAATATACAATGAAATCCACTCCTTGGCCATTTTTTGTTTTTCTTCTCAGAATTCATCACACGCGGAACAAGCTGTAGAAAGTTTTGACATCCTAAAGTACATTGAACACACAGTTCTACAACTATTCGCTTATGGTTTCTTAGATTTTCTCGTCTTTGGTGCTGATACTGGCGCTTTTAGTTACTGTACCCTTTACTAACATTTACTGAATAACAACAGTGCGCTATTTATATAAGAGCGTGCATTCTAATACAATGTCATACATTTATACGTTATCGTATAGTTTGCACTTACATGGTAATATCATAATTTATTTGGGGTATACGACCATATTTTGAGCGAGACTTGCATATTTGATAACTAACAGGTGAGAGAAAAGGTAACAGGATTTTTGTTTGTTATATATTTGTTCTCGATTTAGAGCTTTTTGTCGTTGTGTTTGACAGAAGTACGTTGCTAATTTTAATACTTAGACACTGGCTAGGGATAGTTAGATAGCAAGGAGAGTGAACAAGCGAAGAATGTGGAGAACTTATAAATATATACAAAGCACGATAACTTGCAAAGCTAAAATTCCGGTTGTTAATGCGGGCCAAACAAAGTGCGTACATTTAGCCTCAAATCTGTTAATACTTATTTAAACAGGTTTAGCCTCTCCATTCGTGAAGTGGCCATTTCGCTGGAATCTCGCTTAAAGCCAATTTAAAACGTTATGCTACAATAATCTGCTCGCTTAAAATGCTATCGTATTAGGTTCTCAGCACATGCACGTTTTTCTTTGGTATCTACACGACTCTTTACAGTAGCTAAACTCTAACATTAGGCAACGTGTAGCCAGTGAATATGATGAGTACAATAGGTAATAATGAATAAAACCCTTACAAAGCATTTTTCTATGCAGGATTTTGTACACCAATTTCAGGACGCTGAGAAAAGGACCATCCCTTTTGCACAGTTTTGCGATACGTTGGAGCAATTCTTCATTGAAAAGGTTGGCTGTCAAATCCGACGAGGGTCCAAGGGCCCGCTCGTGAGTTATTCATCAGCAAAATCAAACCACATTAGAAATCTGGTACGCAATCCAATGTTACGAATTTAATTTGAACGTGCAGAAAAACTGTTAAAACGTTGGATAAGCTTCATAAAAAAAGCATTTTGAAAAGTATTGATGCTTTTACCCACTGATCTTACAAAATGTTGAGTTATTTTCCATAATTACTATAGGATAAAGTTTTATCTATAGAGGGCACTTTACAGTACAACCTGGCGGTGGCATATGTTAAATGCATTCAATTAGAATTATATATATGCGAACTACAGTGGCACGTGTAGGCAATAAAGGTAATAAATAGGCAGGTTGTTGAGTTGTTATTGTTTAGATGATACTCCAGTCTGTCCTTTCCAGCGACCTAAATTTGCAACCTATTCAGTGCGCCTTGTCTCCAATATCAGGTGCTTTACCAAAGATTTTTTTACGCTTATTTAAGTTAAAACGAGAAAAGGTGCATGCAGAATTAAACGCACTAAACTATAATGGCTATACTGTATACTAATTTACGCTTCACGTCTATCGGTATTGGATGCAGATTGATGGGCAAAAACATTCGGGACGGTCCAAAGCGAGCTACCACTCAATATCAAGAGCGCAAACAGGATCCCAATTTCCTACAGAAACGAGATATAATTATCTGCCGCCCAGACCGGCAAGCGATGCTGTATATGGCAACAAACACCCGTAAGTATACATACTTGTAATAAAACAAATTGTGCTTACAGCTGCTACGGTAATAGCTTGCTATCATTTATCTCAGTGGCACTTAAATGGAATGTCTTGATCACATTCATTTTTCGAATCTTTAAAATCATTAATTTTCCAATTGTGTCAACTGTTTTCAAAATTCACAAAAAATAATTCACTGTATTGCTTTGTACACCTACATTATCAACAGCTATTATAATCATGCAAAGAATATTGGTATAAGGGTTCGAAAAAAGGCGTCGTATTTGCATTTTGATCATTTCTTGACATTTGGCATCTCGAACCAATGTGCACCAAACCGAAGAGAAAATGCTTATGTATAAATAATCCAGGTTAATTGAATTGGGTATGCCGTAACGATAGCAATCGAGGGTCCAAAACTCAATGTATCTGTTTTCAGAGAAGCAGTATCACAAGGATGTTCCGTACGGGCTTCCTCGTTGTCATATCCTTCGAAGACAAAATCGCTTTCGGCGATTGACGTGACAGCAATGTTGTTGAAAATTAATAAAAAACTGGCTGGTTGTGAGCTAAGTCTCGACGAATATTTTTCTAAGGTGGAAGCGGCAAACGGTAACAAGCCGGTACAATACCTTCGAAAACAATTTGCTAGTAATAATGAAATAATGCGCTTTATTGCAAATAATTCAAATAAGGAAAATCCTGTCGAGATAACTCAGTTGGGTCGACTTAAAATAAATCATCAGCCACAAAGATCTGAGATATTGAGTAGCAATATCGCCTGTAGAAGTTCTAGCAGGTCAAGCGAAGCAGAAGATGAATGTTACACCTACAGAGATGATTTTCCGTACAGTACCGCTTTTAAACACGTGGGAATATCGGATCAAAAGGAGATCGACGCTGTTGTCGGTTCTTTCACGGCTCACCATGACATACAGTTCTACTTCACGACGGTGGATGAGGCAAACCAGCGGGACGCTCTGCTTTGCCGACTAAATAACGATCTTAAGCGAAAGCCGGACCGAGGGCTTAAGAAGGCGTACGAGGGCATGCCTTGTCTTGCCCGTGACGACTGGTCTAACAGTAACCAATACCAGCGAGCTGTGGTGATTAAAGAACGTGACAAAAACCACGTATGTCGTGATCCCAATTATCTGTTCACATACAACCTTTTACGTTTCAGTCCTTACATTAGTTCTTGACATAGCTAAGTTTCAGTTGAAATATAATTGGTACTTTTGAGGATTAGCTGTGCATATCAATACCCTAAACCAGTTTTCGGTCACTTTTCTCATTTTTAAATGAGCTTTGTGGGAAATTCGTTAGCCGAAATATACCGGTTTTGGCTTTTGTGCTGCCTGGTTCCAACAAGACGCCACCTCTTACCATTTATAGCCAAAAGGAACCGACAATAGAAAACACAACAAAACTGTAACTACAACAGGGACTTACAATCTTATACGTATATATATATACGAGTGCTTCAAAGACATCCCTTATGAACAACTGCTATAACTTCAAGCAGTGTGAGCCCAGGCCGCTCTAATGTTCCTGTCCTAGTCTAATATCCAGTGTACTCCGTATCTTAATAATTAGCCTATGTTTGATTGTGTAACATTGTCAAGCACCATTGAATGCCATAAAGACTTCTTACAACTTGGAATGTAAAAAGACTTTAATAATATTATGCTGAATAGACATTTCTTGAAGTATACAGAAACTTCAAAAGTCAAATTCCTCGATGTAACAAAGTGATACCATTCGCTGTGTTGGGTTGCGCCGTTGTAAATCCGCGTTGTGAATAATGTGTGGGGCCTGTGTTTAACCAAATTTGTAAACGAAAATCGTGAATAAAAGTACAGATGTAGTCGTTCATTTGAGAATTATTAAACGGCATTTCTCTCGCTCTGTGATTTTTTAACGGTAACATTATATGGCGAATGATGTCATTATATTATACGAGGATTAATAAACGTACAGGGAAAACAAAACGTTTCGAGCATATAACAAAAACTTGGTATACAACCCATATATTGTATACACCGGTACGAAGCTCCGTAACATTAAAATAATGTCCGATCAAACTAGGTCGAAGTGTTTTTCGTCGACAACGGCTCGAAATGTGAGACGACTCTGGAAGTGCTACGAGAAATTCCAACTGAGTTTCTCTCGGATCATGTGTACTCCCATCCTGGGATTGTAGGTCTGATAAAGCCATGCAACGGAAAATCAACTTTTCAGATTCATATAGCCCAACATTTGGCTGCTCTCGATGGCGACATTGTACGGATTAAAGTGCTCAGGTGAAGAAAAAATACATATATAGGTATATATATATACGCTGAATTAAGAAGTAAGTGCATTTTTAGTAGCCCAGTTACCATAACTACATTTTTTTATATTTCTGGCCATAATTTGTATAGAAATTCTTATCAATTTTTGGCTCTACAAGCGCTATCTGTAGCGAACGGGCGAATCTTATCATAACGGTGTGTTTACGTGCGTGCACTTGGTGCGCATTAATATATTTCGTGATCGAATAATAACAACGTGTAGTATTTAACCAAGGTCGCTAATCAAGCAGGATTTTCAGCTTGTTTCATTGTTCGTTCTTTTTACAGGTATTCAGATTCGTTCCATGTAGTAGATTTCGGAGACTTGTTAACTTCGCTCGTAAATAAAGGCTTAGTTGAGAGGGATGCAACACGCACGAGTGTGATGGCAAAGGTTGCAGCCAAAAGCATTACAGCGCCATATGATGTTCGAGTAAGTACGACCGAAGCGTTATGGCCATGTACATGTCGCTTTGCACTTCGTGGAATTCAAAATTGTCAATGTATAATTTCTTGAGGCTTCCCATGTCGTTTTGTTTAACTAAGCAGCCCCATTGTACGGTATCTAACTAACTTTATGAGACTTTGGACTGCCTTATCTAGCGCATAAGGAACTTTTAATGGCGGTATTTTGAGCCATGCCATCCATTTTCCCCTGCATTACACATTCCACATACTTATATAATGAACGAATCAACGTTTTGTGTAAATAGACGTTTAGGTAGCCATGTAAGTCCCCAGATCTTGAGCATATCTCTAGAAACTGTTTTTCACTGTTCCACGAACCATAATAATAACTAATGTACGATTATAAGCCCATTCTTTTCGTAGGAAACTAATATTTCCCAGCCGCACTCAGGTACAGTGTAGAATGTATTGACCGCCTGCATGAAATATACATACACATTTTATCGAAAGGCAACTACGATATTTAGGTGTGATAAATATATGTACAATATTTTAGATGAGAGTGCGTGCGTTTCATGTTTCACTTTGCGGTTGCAGGTTGAAGTGCTGCCTAACATGAATTACATCTTTATTTTGAAAAGATATATGGCAGAAGCATGCGACGTACTTGTGCCAACGGCTTGCCTTTCGAAAATGCTTGGACTCAAATCAGATTCTCTGCTACAGGATCTTGAAAAAGAGGCCTTTATAACTGTATCAGAGGATCGTTTGATGAAAGAAGAAAATAATGTTGAACTTTATCGGCAGTTGATCGAGCTTTCATGCCCGCTCCTGAACTCAGCAAGGCAGATCGTGCTCATTCCTATTAACAGCGTTATTCCTCTTTTAAAAGCGCATGAAGCAGCGTTACCGAAAAGCCATGCGCTTGTTTCTCCCAAACGTACATATAAATTCCTAGTGGGGCTTTTTGAAGAGTATAAAGACCAACTGTAGGCCGGTCCACCAAACGTTGTGTGATTTCCTGCCGATTTTCTATTTAAAGATAATACATAAAGAAATAGTATTGGAAAGAAGGAGGCTTTCAGTGAGATTGACAGAGTGATGGCCTAATTATTCACGTCAGAAAGCGATTTAAGCGGTCTGCGTTGCTGGTCAGATTGACTGATTACCAGAACAGAAATGTAGAAAAAGATGAAGACGACCGTAAGTCAAGAAAAGGGTATCTTTTTTGTATATACAAGTATTCACACAGTGTAGCTTGTATATTCTGTGTTTTATTTAAAGGGTGGTCACTGATCTTACTTTACTGAAAGTAAGATCAATTGAAGCTCGTTAATTTTTACGACGATTCCATTCAGTTAGTCATTAAGCTAAACTAAAACGTCTTTTAGGAAACCGTACAGGTGGACGGTCAGCATCAAAGCGTTGGGAAATGTTCTAATACTACTAATGCTAAGTACTAATGCTTAAACAGAAATGAGAGCATTGCCATATTGCGTTATTAATGTGGGGTGCCCTATTTATAATTAATATATTGAACAGTCCGTTGTGCTAACTTAAATCGCGTAAAGAAGTACTGCTGTAATATTAGCTGCTAAGCAGCGATGTTCTGGAATAAATATGTGTATACAAGCGGAAACTGATAGAAACAAAGATGTGTAGCAATATTAGTGCGCAATATAGTTACATGTGTCAGACACAACACCTAAACAGTGAAAAATGTATTTGTATAAATTCTCAAGTTAAATAGGTAAATAAAAACAACTTTTTGCAACAATATCGAAGTGATATGTTTTCCTTATTGGATAAACGATCTTCGCTAGTACAGAGCTGTTAATATCGGTCATTGCAACTGACAAGGATTTACTTGTCAACATTTTTAATGTGTACCTTGATACGTAATTCGAGCGTCTAAGGCATTTCTAAGTCGACGTAAGTATGTGTAAAGACCATACCGCTGCACCAAATATCGCCTGATTCGCTCTACGTAAAGAACCGATAGAGAACCAAATACTCAAAGACGACGTATATAATTATCAACAGCTAGAAAATTAAAAGAGTGAATGAATATACGTTTAAACTCAAAATCTTTTTGTGGTAGAGTTTTATACAGTTTTTATTTTAAAATCTGTAATATGTTCTAAACGTATAATACACAAACATTGTATAGCTATTTGTTTACTGTAAATTGTTTATACCGACGATTCAGATCTATCGGCCGGGCTTGCTACATTTGTATGTCGTGACCTATTTGAAATGTTAGGAAGCAGGCAAACTGTAACTAGCACTCTTTAAGCATTTTCTGACCGCTCCAATCGACATTCCTTCTTTAATGTCTGCAGCCACTATACAACAATAGGCACAGTCCTCCTCACTCGGCTCCTAACTTCGTGCATAACAGTTAGACGTATATAATATATTTTCTCTTTTTTTCTATATTCAGTATATATGTATGCATACGCTCGTTGGCTGGTACTACCATTATGTATTTAGAATGGTCATTTTCTTCAATGCGAATATATTGTGCTTCCTGTCGAAGATATCAAACGAACTTGGTTCATCACACCCGGCTGTACTTCAGTCCAGCTATGAGTATTTGTCCAGCAGGCACATAAACAAACAAAGCGATGAGTTTCGTTAGACGTTATCAACAGGCGTAAGCGAAATCGCAACGATTTGCATTGTGCATATTTGGAATCATCTGTATGTAAAAAATATACATTTCTAGCTGATTCGAATTTTAATTTAGTGACGCGCTTCCCCACAAAGGCGCTGAAATGGTAAGAACTTAAGAATGAAGAACGGAAAATCAATGGATGAAATTTCTTAAATATTCGAATTCTATCACATACCTTCGTCATAGGAATTACAATTGTGGCAGTGCAATTTCGAGTTGCGAACTCGCACGTCGGTTCCGCATGTGCCATTTCCCAGTCTCTGACGACATACACAACAACGGAAACATTCTAAGTGGAAATGGAGCTGTAATGATTCGATTACCATTGCTGCCCCACGGCCAAGCTCCTGCGAGCAGAGCGAACATCGCTTCCTGGAAAGAACATGTTGAATGCGGTGATCATAATTGTAGGAAAAACGTCGCATCGAAGGTTACGGGGCAAATAAGTCTAACAAACTTTCTTATTACAAATTGAACACTGATAAGCAGCAAAGCTGGATGACATGGTCATCAATCATCTGCAAGAAGCAAAAATACAGGTTTAAATACATGGACGCAGGTGCCTTGGACTCCTCTTTTTCAGATACCTACTTTCCAGATATGCCCAGCTCTGGGACAGAATCACTCATTGCTGGTGTAACCATATTTGTAGGTGAAGGTCCATTTTGTGACACAGCGGTTTTTCTCTGAGGACCAGATACGGCTGGCATGACGGGAACTGAGCCGACTCCAGCTACTGTAGGAGCAGCGTTCTCCGAGGCCACTGAAATATTGTTCACGTTAGGATTTACTCGATTGCTTATGGGACCACTGTGTAGAAGCATTGAATTAGCCGTCGAGGTAGCGGGCTGATTCGTGTGGGTGAGACCACGAGAAACGCCACCCGCTGAAGAAGCGTTATGGCCTGCGTAACCTACGGCTACTGGCTTCATGAGCTGTGAGAAGGTTTGACCTGTATAGCCAATATTTTGAGCTTCTAGTTGACGTCGCATCTCAGCTTCCTGGATGAGCCAATGATTGGCATTGAAGGGTCTGCAACGAAGCCAGGTGCAAAGTCAGTTCAAACCATTTTAACCCCTTCCAGCTAGTTCTAGTAATATTATTTGCTCTATGTATAAGTTTTTCTCATATTCGACTCATTCCACATACTTGTTGCTTTGTTGGGGCTTTTTCTTTGCACCGAGTTCCGCTGTGAGTTGTCGAGGTTCATCGAGTAAGTTATCAGCACTTTTTCGCTGCAGACCGACCTTTGATTCAGCACCGGACCCCACTCCGTCCATGTACGGCTGACTGCGCGATCTATTTAAAGAAATAGGTATAACGCTTTGAGTAGTGCTGAAAAATCTTTACTAAAAAATTTGACGTTTAGTAGACTTTCAAATTTTTCGAAGATAGTGGAAAATATCCTTCATACTGAATTACGTTCCAACTATTGCTATTTTATCTAACGTATGTCTGTTTTATTAGTTAAATGAGTAATTTGATTTGTGGTATCCATATAACTACCTTTTAGTTTAATATATATATATATATATATATATATATATATATA
>MNPL01001035.1:0-33526 GCA_002081605.1 Tropilaelaps mercedesae | reverse complement strand
TATATATATATATATATATATATATATATTATTCTTTAAAAATCAATATCTGCAATAATAGAGAAAAAGTTTGTATGAGATATTTTATTTAAAGTCATTTTAAAACAACATACCCTAAAGTGAACATAAATAAATAAATCTCAAATTAAATAATAAATAAAGATAAATCTTAAATTAGATTGACTGAAGCAACCTGTATAAAAAGTCGCACATTCGAGACTTGGCTCTAATGTTCTATGGGTATTAATTAAAGGCTGAAATAATTTGCAACTAATACAGCTAATAGATATTTTATATTTTCATTATGTTTGTACAGACAGACAGCATTTATAGTGGACGTCGCCTGGTATATTGCAAGGTTAGAACTCATAGCAATATATGCTTTCCGTGAACGCATTTGCTCACACTTATTCTGTTACGTATGTATAAATGTTTGGCATATCCTTGTTGAGAACAGTAAACAACCTGACTAGTTTAACACCTTCTGCAAATAGCTTACAGGACAAGGTTTGTGCACGAAGTGTATCCCTCCTCGATAGTTTACGAATGAATAAATACCTATAATTCCTCAAAGCGTCGAAGGTAACTTAAAGGAAATGAATAACTACTTTTTTACGGATTATTTTCGCCTTACATAAATTTCGATAGGGTACCGATAAAAAACTAGAATGAAACGTAGTTCGACTATGTATGATCTATTAATGGCTTTAAGAAACCGTACACTGAATGTATACA
The DNA here is from genome assembly GCA_002081605.1 of Tropilaelaps mercedesae. Classification (NCBI taxonomy): domain Eukaryota; kingdom Metazoa; phylum Arthropoda; class Arachnida; order Mesostigmata; family Laelapidae; genus Tropilaelaps; species Tropilaelaps mercedesae. The sequence continues at coordinate 32,791 of MNPL01001035.1, read as the reverse complement.
TTCCTTGAAGTATATACTATTTGTCGTTTAAATTTTTTTCAATTTTTCCATTCAACTAAGTATGTTCTCAGCTAAGTTCTTTGGAGTAGCACACTTAGCATACATGTGAGTCAACTAAAGTAAGATGACTGAGGACAATTTAATCGAGTTGCCCCCAAATATGAAATGCATACAAGGACCTACATTTAAGCTACACCACAAAATATTTTTCCTTTATACATTACTGCAAACTACTTTAAAGAAAATGATGACAATTTTAATGGCAAGTGACTTTTCCAAAAGAACTAGTAAATATATATCGACGAAGTCTTATATAGCTGATGCAAAGCTGATCAGATCGCCAGCGTTTCCAACTCCCTTTTCTTAAGTTGAGCTGCTGCTGGCATTGGCTTGTGATAAAGCTCGAGTGAAAGCAAGTGGAACAAACCTTTTCGATTATAACTACTACAGACGTTTGTCCTTACGTTTATTCCTATTTAGGTCTCTTCTGTTTTGCTCCTTTAATTTATTCTAAGTAGGCTCTGACAGCCTGCTTTGCCATATGTATATCAACACATTTCTGGAGCCTAGTTACTAAACGCAAAAACGGAACGAAAACGGGGAAAAATTTTTTAAAATCAACTAAATATGTTTTCAGCTAAGCTTTTTGATGATTTTTATTGAACTCTCATCTGTCATCTTGAACACGAGTGGTCATCGTTTGTTATTATCATTAATATGGAATTTTTGTATATTTTTAAATCTATAAAAATTACCAAATTTTTCTGAAATAGGCAACCATTGTATACGCTAACTGTAGCAATCATTACCTGGTTATCTTTGGTACTGAACGGTATTGTCCTATTTACACAATGGAGAGCTCAAACCTATAAATCAGCTTTTGTCTTGATCTTCTGTCCTGTGAAGGTCGAATTCATTCCAATACGGCTACCCCGTTTTTTGCTTATGTAATGTCAATGTTGAGGTAATTTTGTGCAATTATTCAAATATCGCTCCAACTCAAATTAAATAGTCTAGCTGTTACAATAAGCAGTCTAACTGGCTTAATCTGTAAAGTCTGAGCAATGCATTTGCTTCCTACCCGTTTCGAACTCAACTATTAATCTGGCGCTATTGCATGTATTTAATGTATGATGAAGCGCCAATACAGAGGCAATTTTACGTGATAGAGAATTAATACTTTTAACATATGTTTTACGTTTCTTGCACTTACTGGCAATGCTAGACTTTAAAAGTTCGACTTTCGCTGCTGCGGGGTCACGGATATGCTCAAGTTAAACGCTTATCTAAAGGTGTTAGTTCTAACTTCTAGGTAGAATGTCCTCGCTGTAAATGTTTACTGTTTCAAATAAGCTGTCTGAGTCGAGCTTCGGAGAGCATATAGTCAGCTTGTCTCGCGGAGGAAATCAGTTGAAACTTGAATTTCACCCACCGAAGGCTTCAAGTAAGAAATCTAAATTTAATTTGTATTAACTTGCGCTCATGGCTAACCCAATCTTTTCAAATAAATGCTATTTTTAAAGAGTCTGACAATAATCTCATTCACTACGGCGGTTTTCATTTCGTTGAATCTTTCTAAATGCAAGGTGTGCACAAACATTATTGAAGACTTCAAGAATCATCTGCTAAGAACTCCAACGAATGTACTACACAATTTCTTCGTTTTCCAATATCGAGCTGAAAACACAATTTTCATTCGAGTTTATTGCGTGCTGACTTCACCACTGAAACTTGGTGAAAGATTATGCCACACATCTTGGGTCTTCAATAAAGTAATGCCTTTACATAATTCACACCATTACCCGAGAAGGACGAACTAACTTAAAACTGACCATGTGAAAAATATCCACTGGCAAGGTCCCTTAAAAACATTCAACAAGGTTAGCAGCCTTTACGAGTAGGTCTAAATTCTTATTAAACGAATTACTAAATGAGAAGAAGTTGACTTCTGAAAAAGCTAATGTGAATATCGCGCAACCAAAGAGTAACAGACCGTATTTATTAAAGCATCTCAGGTAGTGCTAGTATTGAAGAGTCTAAATAAGTTCAATAAAAGTTATAAAACCGGCCCATCATACTTGTATAAGTGCAATAAAAGTTATAAAACCGGCCTATCATACTTGTTAAGCTGCTATTTTAAAGTCGAGGTCGTTTGCACTCTCCTTTACACAAAATACATATACGTATGCAAAATACGCAATATCCATTGTAGAACTATATCGGATTTCCGCTTCTGTATATTCATTCTGCTGTCGGGTCACCAAGCAAAGGTTCAAATGCACTGTGTCTCATAGTGAACAAAAATAATTGAAACTATATCTAAGAATTAGCTAACAATTCAGCGGACCCAGTTATGATCAGTTCATATTTCTATCCACTTATGTCCGACAATTGTACATAGAGGCCAGTTTGCATTATGAAAAAAATTTCCTCTTCGTTATTTTGTTCTGTGCTATAGTGGATTCATGGGAGGCTCCTACATCGATGCCAGAATCTGAGGGACTTTTGACTGAATCTGGCCAAAGAAACTTCAGTCCGCATCTGTGGTTGCCTCATTGGTCATTTCACTCATTAGATTGGGGAATGCACATTGTCCTTTCACGTATTTAATTTAGCATAAAAAAAGTTATTCGAAAGCGTGCCGTAAAACCGTGATATGCCCACCACTAGTGGAGTTATTTTTTCTCACATTACTGCACTAAGCACACAATAAAGACCTGAATAAAAAAAACTGTGGGAACAGATGTGCGTAACTTAGTTCCTGCCTCTTTCAATTGTAACTTTGGTATAACGTTAGCCTCGTAACTCCACATTCATCAGTAAGTCAACGGTGATGAAGTTACAGCCCTTATGTTAGGATAATTATGATATATTCTGAAACCTAATTTGTGTCCATGAATCTAGTCTGTCTATAAATCCTTAAACAAAAAGATGGCCGTGAAAAAATATCATTTTGCATGCACGGCAAAGTCCCACTCGATTCTTGTATTACCAAATCATTGTTGGTTCACAGGTCTCACACATAGAGTCATATACAAAGGAGTTTATTATTCATTTTGACGTGACCGTTTTGACCTATTTGAGTCCACAAGGTTAGGTGAGACCTAGCAAATTTTTTAAAGACTGTATTCATTTCTAGCAGCATTCTTACCACGCGGGCATAAAAGCACTCTCTACTTGACATTATTTAACGCCTCTTACGACATAAGCCTCAATTGCATAATTCGTATATAATGAAGATGACTTGAATGAATATTCGGCATTCTGGCTAGTTTATTTCGGTCATTAAATACACCTTTCTAATCTGTAGGCCCACAAATTCATTGCATCGTTGAAGTGGTTCAGAATTACACGAACTTTTCTACACATATAGTGAGCAATAAAATTAGAAAAGTTTTTTCGAAGTGTTTTCGATTCAGAGAGCATCCGAAGAGGTCCTTTGGTGAGCTCTGCCTGATAAAATATAATGTTTATTTTTGACTACTTTTACCCCTTAGACTTGATATCGACATACGCGAAATGGTTCTATTTTGAACGTCGACAAACATATTATATCATTTATCACCTTCGAAAATATAGTCTAACTTAAAACCATATCTTTTTAGACATAAAAGCAATTAAATTTAATTTAGCTAAATAATTGTTTTCAGCTTTCGCTGAAATTATGATGTCGTTCATGCGATGAGAAATAAAGTACTTGTATGCAACTTGTTTAAAAAGTGAGCGAAGTATGATTGATATACTATCTCTCATTTTATTTCCAGAAGACGATTCCGCCGACGGGGCGGACGGTTCCAATAAGCCGAGAACCGCACTAAAAAAGAGACCACGTCTGCAGTTCAGAGACGTGCCGAAAAATTACACTTGCAGTTCAAGGTCATGCCGATAGGAAAACCACACCTGTAATGCAGGGCCGTATTGAAGGAGAGATCACAGCTGCAGTTCAAAACCGTGCCGTACGAGAGATCGAAGCTGCAGTTCAGGGCCGTCATGAAAAAGAGACAAAACTTGCAATGCAGGGCTGTGCCAAAAAAGAGATCACAGCTGCAGTTCAGGGCCATGCAAAAAGAGAGATCACACCAGCAGTTCAGGGCCATATGGCAGAAAAGACCTCAGCTAGCATTTCAGGGCTGTGCCGAAAGAGAGATCACAGTTGCAGTTTAAGGCCGTGCCGAAAGAGATATCACAGTTGCAGTTCAAGGCCGTGCCGAAGAAGAAACCTCAGCTACAATTCAGGGCCGTGCCGAAGGAGACGTTACAGTTGCAATTCAGGGCCTTGTCGAGGGACAAATCACAATTGTAGTTGGAGGCCGTGCCGAATAAAAGACCGTAGCTTCAATTCTGGGCCATACCGAAGGAGAAATCACAGCTTCAGTTCAGGGCCGTGCCGAAAGTCAGATCACAACTGCAATTCAGGGCTGTGCCAAAAGAAGAGATCAGAGCCGCATTTCAGGGCCGTGCCGGGGGAATTATCATAGCTGTAGTTAAGAGCCGTGCCGAAGAAAAGATCACTCCTGCAGTTCACGGCCATGCCGAAAAAGAGAGACAGCCACAGTTCAGGACCGTGCCGAAGGAGGGATCAAATCTGCAGTTGAGGGCCGTAAGCAGAAACCACACATGCAGTTGAAAACCGTGCCGATGGGAAAACTGCAATTGCAATGCAGGGCCGTGCTGAAGGAGAGACCCAACTGTACTACATGGCCGGGTTGACGGCGAAACTACTACCGGCACTTATGGCCGGCGAACACTAAGATAACCAAAAAGGTATATGACCGCGCCGATATAGAGACTACGATCAAAATTCATGGTCATGTTAGCGCCGAGAGTATAACTGAACCTCATGGACGCACTAATACTATAATGATACTACAGAGTTCCACGTTACTACTCTGGTAGCGACTACTACCGGGTCCAATGGACATGCGTAACTTCAGGCCACAACCCTATAACCACAGGCCCTATAACCAACGATTAGCACCAGCCAAGGGGTAAGCTAAAAAATGGTGGCAAAAATAACAATTTTTGAACTATTGTTAGTAATGAAAAGGCCATCATTAGCCATACGCAACAGCTTAGTAATATGAACTCAGAACATATAAAAACTGAATAAATAGGGCAATAATTTGTTCCCTTTTATTTGTCTTCAGCGCAAACGTAAATACGTATATTTCAATACTTTCTGTTAAGATTAATGGTGTCGTTTTTTTGTATCTTTAAACGAGAACCGCGGGATAATTACGGATTCCAGAGCTTCTTCTAATTTTTCAACCGTCGTATTCGAATCTGAAAATGAGAATGTCCTCGCTGACATTATATGAAAAGAACCTGTTAGTTTAGCAAACCGTTAGTCCTTTAAAACACATATCATTCAAGCTGAAACCGTTAGTTGTGTGCCTCAGTACACGGTTATAACTAAAAACTATGCTAGATTTATCATTTATCTAGCTGTTCTTTGTTTCTTAAACGCTTGACTGGAAAAGTCTAGAAAACACGGCTTTAAGACTGAAGAGAGCTGTCGGCCAAAAAAGTCGAGCAACGACTACATGTAATCAATAAACATTTTCGGTGAATTTTGGACTAGCAAATAGAATAATGAGTTCGTACCATTCTAACCTAAAATGCCACCTATAATTTGCCTGGTTTACAACAGCAAACTTTTACTGTTTATACTGATGATATATTATACCTCAAGCATATCACTGAACGCAACTGTTTTTAAATACTATTGCTATCCGTTAAAAGCTACATTCATGTAATTTAGAAAGGTTACGTGCAGTTGTGTCTACCGAGCGTGCAAGAACATCTTATAAAGTTCATCACTTCAGTTGACTCTAGCAAGTTGTGGGAAACCCCCATAGTTCTCTTCCATCTGTTAAGTGATAACGTTAATGCCATTTTCAGTGACGCATATAGCGACGAAAAATGCCAATATGCCTTACTTATTTTAATAATAATAATAGTTTCTATAGAAACAGAAATCACGTTCTCAACAGGAACACAGCCAATATCCAAGACCAAATAGTTTTTCTCAAGGCTACTCATGTCTCCAAGTTCATCTAAAAGAATAAGTTAAATTGCGCATACCTGCATATTCATAAAGAAAGGCGTCTACCGATTAACATGCTACTAGCAAAAAGCGTGCGCTGTGCTCACTTCGGTTGTGCACAGCATTCTATATTTTTTAAAATACCTGCGTGCGCCAATATTGGTCACTCAAAGCGTTATTAACTCTTTTTCTTGCGGCAAACATAAATAGCAACAGTAATCAACGCTAGTACCGATTTCTAAGGTAATGTGGTTATTTAGGTGTATTACTTCAAGTATACAGATGAAGCCTAACCGGAGAGCCCTTAGATACTTAGATAGAACAATACTTAGATACATTTGACAACCCCTTAAAATATTTCTACGCCATTCATTGCGATAAATTAACTAATGGTTTAATGCAGTCTCAACAGTTATCAAGATAAGTGCTTTCAATGATTTTACCTCTGATTAACCTTGAGCCCAGTACCAAAACAGGTCGAGAGTTTTGTGAATGCTTGAAAACACGCTTAATTTCTCGTCCGGGGAATCCTTGGCGGATGGCCTCATGTACAGCCGGTGGTAGCTCCGAAGGAGCGATCTCCTCGTGATCAGTATCCTCCTGAATAATAAAGCATTTTATGCTTTACGCATTGTTGTTTATTTTATAATATATTAAATACTTTTTGAAAATGTTGTCCAATGAGATTGAGCACTGGCGAAAATTCTGTGAACATGTTTCACCTATAAAATATATCCTAAAAATGCATTTCAAATGTTTATAAAATAAAAAAAACTCAACTATCTTGCGAACTTTACAATTTCCCAACTGGTGTAAAATGTGAGACCTATAAACTTAATCGAAATTAGTGTTATTATTTTAAGAACAGATCTGAGCACATCAGAAAAATGTGCTGTGACTAGAGCAGAAAATTGCCTGCAGCAATCGACAAACGCTGTCGAATTAGCTAAAATATCTTTAGGGCTGACCAACATTTAACGTTCATGGTATCAATTGTTACATTACTTCGTAACACGGACCCTATAAATGCAAATGTACAACGGCGGGGATCGAACTCGCGCACCTATGTGTCTCGTCCGGTCGCAAGGTGCACGCGAATGCACCAAGCCACCTGAACTAAGAAGTGTCGAATTACCTAAAAATATCTTTTCTAAAACAATAAGGGTTAGGGTCGATAGTTCCTCAACACTGTATTATCCCTAATCGTTTTTGAGACAAACGCCAAAAGCCGATTCAAGATAAAGAATAAATATTAAATGCTAATTTACGTGCAGTTTAATGGTGCATTGAATGAGCATAATCATATTTTTGATAGCATCTGTGGATTTCAAGGTATCAATACCAACTTCTATTTTGCTTGTGGAAAGGGTGTACGACATCTACTTAATTTGATACAACGTGAAAATATGAAATACAACGAGGAATATAAAATGCAAGTGTAGACTAGACCTCCTGAACACTAAGCTGTTGCGATGATGGAGCTCGATGGGGCCTGAAGCTGAAGGCCTTCCTAGGCTGTGACGAATGTGTTTGCCGCACACCATTATCCTGTATGGCTGAAGTCACCGTTTCATTGTCTTGTTGCTGTAGAGGAAACGGCTGGAGACTCACTCGAGTGAGTAGTTCTCCTGCATACGACAAAATATATCGTACAAAATTGATGCTACAAAGAAAGCTAAGTACGGACCGTATGGCTGAAACGTAGGAGCTATCACAATAAGCATTTGAGACAAATAAATGCATTGATAATTAATAGATAAGTTTACTGAAATCTATTCAATTCTCTCCAATGCTAACGTGGAGGTGGACTTGGCACACGAAGTCGACTCTGCCGGCGAACACCAAAGCACGTTCTGACGACGTACATATTCTCTCTATATTCCAGCATTTCACCTAGCTTATTCTCGGCCAGTGTAAGGACATTCCGCAACACTCTGTTCCGGATAGGTCTTCATTTGCTCGGGGTGTTTCTCCTATTACTGTCTTCCTGCTGGCCTAACTGCAAGTATGAAGAGGCTCGTAGCCGACCTTGAAGAGCTTACTGTACGTGTTAAATCGGCTCAATGAATACATTGAGGAGACGAATGACAATCGCACGCGAGTCCACATATAGAGTTACGCGCGAGGGAATACACACAGTTGTAATCATGGAATAGACTGAATGCTGGTTGTGCAGCGATGTCATAACACACTGAAAAAATGTACACCAAGCTGCGATGTAATGCACAAACAAGCCATATACCAGGCATACACAATAATAACAGACGTAAGTTCAAAAAATGTTTTGACTCTCTTGCAAGGTTTTTTCGCTAAAGAAGTGAGCAAAGCTTGCAAGAAAGCGAGCCCTACGCCGCTGGAAAGCAATAAGCAGGAGTAAGGTGACTAGATTCCTTGACGGCAATAGACATTAGAAATCAAGCCGGCCTATGGGGTGTTCTTGCACGCGCCGGGATGACAGTGTCGTTGTAAATGGTTTCTTTAAACATTCTAAAGATAAGAAGCGCAACGTGGGACGAGTGCCGTACAGACAACTAGGAGGCCCAATTTTCTTTCATAGACGCTTAGGTAACAGGAACCATAAAAACTTCCGCTTACGAAAAAACGAACAGTGGAGATGGGATGACCAGACCGACTCCAGTTCTGCGTTAGTCCCATCAACGATCTGCAGTGACGATAAAGTGTTGATACCAACTGCTATGAAGTGATTGTTTTTGATAGGTTTGTGGTCCCTTGTGGTTTGCTGAGTCTCCCTTTGTCAATAATAAAAATCTCTGGAAGCGAAACTTTTTGTCTCTTACGCCCACAAAATGCATCTAAAATCCCATAACGGTCTAGCATAACGCCTCAAACTTTTGAACTGGTTTGAAAACCGCTCTAGCAGCCTATCGACCGTGACAATTCTTCTTGGAGTTGAAAGGTTTTAAGCTGACCTATCTTCATATTGACGAATTGAACCCTCACAAAAAGCCTCGAAAGCGCTGTTAACTTCCCTCGCGTTATAGGCAGTAAGCTGGCTCAGCTACAGAGTTCTTTCCGAGAATCGCTGGAGAGATGTCAAAAAACCCTCGCAGTGCTCATTCACTATACGATCAATACAAGTGCCCTACATTGGTTGAGTAACCTTGTCTCCGATGTGGCGATAATTGCCCAAGGAAAAGAACGAAACGTAGATATTGCCATGAAATTAATATTCGAGTTCCATGTCAAAGAAGTTCCAATTCAAAGAAGTTTACAACATTTTTTTAGAAAGAAGTTTACAACAGTTTTTTTTAATTATCTATCTGAGATAATCTCGGTTGAGAGCACAGAGCAATGCCGGAATTTTTTAGCCATAGTAGCCTAGATGCCTAGAAGCTCCACTGGCTATAGAAGATTTACTCTTGCTAGCGGGCTCCAGCCCAAGGCAAGTGCTTAGTAAATACCACGCGCCAAATCTGACGGAAATCACGGAGGCGCGTTCAAAACAAATGATCCGAACCAATTTCCTAAAACAGTGTTTAGATACGACAATGGAGACTCGTCACGGAGGCGTAGCCCTTTATAGAGATCTGACTGCTCATGAAGTATTTCAGGCAAGCGATGGACTCCTCAAGAATCAAGCTTCTATTTACGAGTTATCAGGTATTTATTATTTTCTCAGTATGTAGTAAATGCCTTTGAAATAAAATTAGTAAAATCTCTGCAGTAAATCTTTTTAAACTTAGTTATTAATGTTATCTGGGAAGCTACAAGTTTAGAACTTATGACGTTTTGTCTAAACAAGCTGCTCTTTGTTTACAAAATAAACACATACAAATATTCTCAGTTAATGAAATAAAACGGAAGCATAGCATTTGCAAATAAAAACTTCTCAGTACATTTTTTCATGTATCGATTTCAAACGACCAAAACTGTCCAAGCAACTTAGTTCAGTGTTTTAAAGTGGTATTTCTACTATCGTCTTCTTTGTTATTTTCTACAACAACTCAAGCAGATTTAAACTACGATCTTTCATAAATTTGGAATTTTCTATAGCTTTACCTGGAGCCTGAACTATTTTGAGAAAGTGTCTACCGTGAGATAACTTAATTGTTCGTTCTAAAAGCTGTCGTTCTGTCGTAGACGCTGATCCCTGTAAGAAGGAAAGCAACACATATCATAAATTGCATTTTTCATATTAATGTGAAGTATAAAACTGTGTTGGTAGTCTTATATTGTTACGCGTATAAAATAGCAAATTATATAAACTCGTAACATCTATTTACGAAGTATCGTTAACAAACTGCAATGCTGAGGCTGCCCGCTAAGCAGCGTACCAAACACCGTCCTGACCGAAGAACTGCTTAGATCACGAGGTTTACAGCTACAGTGCCAGCCCAAATTTCGTTTCAATAATTGACGGCGATAAAGTAATATGACTTATTTTTGCTTGACTGAGTTTAGAAATCTCTTTCTAAATGTCCCTGTATTTGCTATGAAAGATGAGCGAATTCTTGAATTCTTGCATTTTATGGTCTTTACTATTATCTTACATTATGCATATTACTAGCCAATTACTTTTATTATTCGAGCATTTGGTCCTCATATTGAAAAAATTGGAAACAAAATTAAACTGCGTTGTAAAGTCTATCGCTAAACATTTACATGGAATTATGAAAGTTAAGCAAGCTTCAGGCGCAGGCACGCACCCGGGACAAGTGGGAAGGAACGTCATGATCTTTAGCAATGGCGGCCACGTCGTTTGCGGGGACAATGCGCACAGTGGTCGTCTGGTTACCTCGGATGGCACCTCCGTTCGTAGTGGAACTATTTGTTTGTGAAGCAGGTTGATTTGGCGTTGATGGAGCCTCTTTGCTAGGGACCCGATTGATAACCGGCTGCGCCGTTACGCTGGATGGAAAGGCATCTAATTTGGAACCGTTTTGACTAGGATTTCCATCCTGTGAAGCGCGTAATGCAAAATTACAGACATCTCTAAAAGTTATTGTTATCATTATTATCTTATAGCAGTCATATTGCTGGCTACGACTGAAAGAATATAATCCATTGCAATTTGTGTTGTTGTATATCGATAACTTTAGAGTCTGAGAAATTGGCACGTAGCACATAATTCAAACTGATGCATAGCACCAAGTTTTAATATCAAGTAGACCAACGGCAGTCATAACAAAGCACGGAATCATGTCAATTGAATATAATATAAAGTATTTACGGTTATAAAGAGAACGCCGTTGTATAAGGATAGTAAAATCTAAAGATTAGGTCGAGTTGCCTATAACAGAGCACACCTCGGAGACGGCGAGTTGAGTTAGGAAGTTGAATTTAGGAAAAATTAGGAAGCATGCAAAGAAAAGCATCTAGGCACTTGATATCTAAATATTACCAGCACTACAAATGTTCAAGAGGTGATTCTCTGACAATGTATAATCTGAAAAATTCTCCTGAAGAAAGTAATGAGCTAATGCAGACCCTGAGAATACATTCGGAAAATAACTATGTTATGAGTAGGGTTTACGGGTATATGGAGTAGTTATGCTATCATGTTCGTTTGCTTTGTAGAGATGATTAGGCTCATTCAGTTCATATGGAATTGTTAAAAAGCTGCGGGCTTTTACTTACAACCTGAGTTTGCAGTTTACCGAGCTTCAAAGCGAAAATATGGTATGGCACCATATAATGTAACATGCACCTTCCTGAAGAGAAAGCAGTACCTAAGCGACTAAAAGTAACAGGACCCACCAGATACGCCGCCCGTTAAAAGCAAAAAAGCAAGCATCTTGAAGCTAGAGAATCAACTCATCCGCATAAATACGTTCCCGTTAGTACGAGGGATACTGTATGAAATATGGCCAGGCAAGCATTAGGGCGTTTTATGTCACACATAATGCCAATTTGCTGGTGCTAATTTAATGGAAAAAAATAGCTAATTTAATGGTATGTTGTTTTCGAAAGATGATACTCAGATAATTGCCACAGTTGTAAATTTTTCTTACTACGAGCAAATTGCGATTGATTCTAGGAGTGCTTGGAGCACATGATTGGAATTGAGCGATGAAGGATAATTTCCTAAGCTAGGAAAATTAGAATTATTTTTTATAATAATATATAATATAAATTAAACGATCCACATAAACTGCGGTAACCTTTATTTTGGATAAAGATCCTACCTCGCTCAAATACGCTGAGCAAATTTAGCCATTTTACATATTTGGAAGCAGTCTTTCGTGCTATACGATATATATAAGAAAAAATGAACATCGCATTTGAATAGACGTTGCTTCTATCTACATGATTGACTGCTTACTCTACGATAGAAAACAGTTGTTATTTTATTAATAAGGCCTTAATTTATTTCATATGCTATACATATAAGAAAACTACATAAGAACACTGCTGTTGTCGATAGTTCAAACCGGGTACATTTAAGTTCGATATAAGTTTATTATAAAAATTGCGGATAATTATTGAGAGATGGCATAAGGGGTCCAATTATAACTCTTTTATGACGTAAAGTTACGATATGCTTACAAAAATATTTTGATTATGCATAATCCATGCTAGCCGGTTAAGGCTTTATTTAAGGGAAGGCTTTATTGCTTTCGATACGGAAGCCATCCTGCCAGTATTCGAATGGCGAAGGAACGAAACAAGCTTCTGCGGAGTTCACGAATTCTGCCGACACTGTCTTAATTTATAACAAAGCTAGAGATACTCCTTCGATGCTTTAGGAAAACATTAATATCGCTTTCTATTTCAAATGGTTGTAAAGTACCATAATAAAGTATTTCATGAAACACATGTGGCTAGAAAATTAGTTACAACAATGCGTATATAATTTATATAAAATACAACAGTTACATATGTACAAATAATTTGTCAAGCCTCGCATGATCTATCTAGTTGCAATGCTGAAATTTTAATCAACGAATATAATAGAAGAATCATTGTAACAGCCCATTTCTGTTTTTATGATGAGGATAGATCGTACCCCAGCCACTGCGATTTGGCTAATATTTAAGCAAGTTATAAACATCTCTGAAGTTATCCAATAAAAGCTTCGCTTGTTTTCGGCAACATACCTTTTATATCAAAAAAATCTGTACACTATACACCTATACATATGTATATATACATATGTGTAAGTTCCAGTTTTACTTCTTAAACATCATATAATCTCTCAGCTTGAAACGTGATAAGCCTGACCTACCTGTGTCATAAGGGGCTTTGTCGGCACAAAATGTCCCGCAGCAGAATTGATAACTGGCCGAATAATTCGATTGCCAAAGAATCGGACGGGTGGTGGAGGCGATACAGACGTAGGTAGGATAAACGGGTGCCGAGGCTTGGGCCTGAAGGATCATGACACAAACGTTAATTTTTGGGTAAAAAATCATCTGTTTATATTTTTCGTTAAAAGTGATTCCCTATAATTGCACTATGAATAGCATATTGTCTTACATTTAATTTTGTTATGAATTGTAAAAATGCTACCTGTGACCTAAGGGATTTGTAGCATTACAGTTCTTTTTCCTCAGCGTGTAAGCGAATCACTGTGAGGTCAATAGTTGAATTAAAAACTGGGCATCTATTTTCAGACAACTAAATGCGGCCCTGTATTTGCTCCAAAGCTTCTGCTTGCTTGTAGTGCTACCACTTAATTCATTGAATGACAAAGGCTAAGTAGGCATATTCCCTATGCCTTAGAAAAACATTCTAGAACGCAACATATGCAAATCAAAGCAACATTTACACTTGTATAGTTAGATGCAGTACAGTTTCATATTCACCGTCTGCTAGCGCGATCATGCAGTCTTACTACTTACCTAAATGGCGGTGTTTCTGTTGCAGGCTTTTCTTCTTCGAGTTCGTTTTGCTGAAACCAAAAGCGAGCTAGACAACTCAGAATTAAATTATTGATATCTAAACTTGAATATTCAAGACACGACTTTTACAAAATGATTCATACCTTAGCTATTTATGATGTCGAACTTTATTGAATTCGTAAATGTGTCCGAATCTCAAGGAATAGGATCTTAAGGATTCTCACATGAATATAAAATATGTATAGAAAGCAAATGAATAAAATTTCATATCATTATCATGAGTCTATGTGATCATATAAAACACAACATATATGTTGTGTTTTATATGTGTATAATTACTGCTAGATTGCAGATTGAAATCGTAGATATCAATAAAACTTCACCAAGCATAGATCCTGGTGCTAAGGCGAAAATGTAAATTCACAACAACGACTCGATATTCGTATGGGCAATGACACAATTGGTTCAGCCCATTTTTCACCTACGAGTCCGTGAAGGTATTAGATTTAACACTGGTGTCTTAGCTATGCGCGTTAGGGCCACAGTTGATACGAAAAAAGCTGATGATAAAACAGTGGATAAATTTAAGAAAAAAGCTTCCAGTACGATCTACTGTAAAACTGTTTAGTAGTTTATGGATGTTGTAACACCTGATAATTTATCCAGACTTGTTTTATGTTTTAGTCGATTACATAGTAAGTGTAGAATTATCTTGTATATTTTTGCATAAAGTTTGGTAATGTTAATGTTAATAGTGGATGTTCCGACATTGTATATGTATTCAGAGACAGATGATTATAATATAATACCTTATTTAAACCTTTTTGAGAGTTTGGGGAAAGCTTCAACGACTTGTGTGGGAATCACAAACTGACTAAAATCCTTTTTCTTTCCTATTTCTAGGCTAGGAACTGTGTTGGCGTTATTTCGAAGTTCTTATTCAAGCCTATAAACGGTGAAATACATTGATATGAAAACATCCATGTACTTTCTAGCTTATCAATTATTCTACAGCATGCATCATTTTACCATTTCAAGAAGCTGGAAATAAGCTAGTGCATTCTAAAGAAGCTAAAACTTCTTTTAAAAAAGACCCACTAATATACAAATATTTTAATATAGAATTTTACTTGAAAAACTAACTTCATAAAATGTATATAGTTAACAATTGCGTTACATGGGTAAATTACCCAATAAAGTCGCCCTTCTCTAATAATAACTCTATTAATAATCTTAACAGCGATTTATTGCTTTGTCTTACAGGTTCAGTAAGTGCTGGTTCAGTGCCTGCGATCTGATAGGCTGAAGTTTCGCGGTCGCTTCCAAATAAGCAGCAAACGTCTGAACTATGCTGATCGCAATAGGTAATCGGGGTGCCTCCAGTTACGATGCATTCCCAGTAGGTCAGACAAGAGCGGCACTGTTGACCTGTGCATAGAAAACATCTTTGTCTCTCTCGTATATTATACTGTACGGAGGTGATAAACCAAATGCCAGTTAGTATTAACTAAAGCAAAATGTTTATGTTTACAGCTGTCTAATTAATTACTTAACAGAAAATATTACCATATAAGAAATATTAACTTCAAACGGATAAGTCATTTGTAGATCATGCGACCTGCAAATGCTTGCCTGCAATATTGTTTCAATACCGTCTTATTGCCAACGCAGCCTTCATGTGCCCAATGGATCAAAAAACACAGAATGACACGTAAGATAACTATGTCTCGTATTTAGGTCATATATATATATATATATACATATATACAATTTATTGATTCCGTACGATCTAATGGTTGACTCAATCTTTGTCTCAATCTTTTGTATTTTGATATTATGAAGCTTTTTATTTAAAATCCACCTGTATTTGTCTATTTCTTAATAAAAACAGATGCGGTTTGCATTTCCTCGTAGTTGTCTAAAAATTTAAAAGCTTTTGACCCATATAAAAAGAGATACAAAAACAGCATTTAACATGAAAGATTTTTTATCCAAAATATTGCTTATTGTGCTTTGCCTTAATAAATGCGTACGGTAGCTGATTGTTCAGGCTATTGTAGATAGTCTATGAATATTGAATTTAAGCCCGAAACGCGACACAACAGGGGCGCTAATTTGATCAATGTTATCCATCTCGCAAACTACGTATGCTTTTACCACTCAAACACTTGGCTACAGCATTGTGGAAGATTAGTTGAACTAAGACCTAAAAAAATATAACATTTATAGATTTACCTCGTGCTATAAAAAACATCCAAAAGTGCCATGTTTTTGCCTGTTTTTCCTTCCTTTGGTGTTAACAAATACTAGAAAGATTCTCTAAACATGTAAAAAATTTATCTAATTTATCTTTATTTAAAATTACATTAAGGATATCAACACTTTTTATTGCATCGAAAAAAATGTTTTTGATTTTTTTAAGAAATCAAAAGTAATTATATTGACCTTAGATTGAAATCGCTTCCTTTATTTATCGTGGTCTTTGTCGGTCTCTGGATTTTTCATATGATTCTACACACGATACAACCAATTATTGAATACCTGCATTATGTTAAGTTCGCATTGGACCATCGCCGTTCTGGTAGCTTCAAAGCAGATACGTGGCGAGACACTCGACAGTGATGAAGACCTCGAGATTTATTTTAATATTGCCCCCAAACCAGACGATTTTTGGCACGATGTCGGTATATTGATTCAAACATAAAAGTAAGCATAAGCAATAAAGTATTTATTTGCCTTAATAATAAATTACAGAATAACTCTTTAGATACCAGGAGTGAACCAAAAGCTAGAGACTCGCTACGAATTAGGCAAGATTATTACTGCACATGAGTGACGGCATTGTACAACCCCTTGTATAATATTATGATTATTAACTAGTGACACTAGGGCCGATCAGTAACAGATTGCGTTAATTTCCACAATACACTGTATAAGCTGGAACAATATTACACAAATGAAGCAGTATTTTAACAACCAATAAAACTGAAGCACTATACTACTATAGCAATATACTACCACAGCAACTAATATACTTGATAGTCCCAATCAGGGGTTGTCATAAAGGAGTTAGTCATATTACACTTACAAAATATTCTTTATATATATATATATTTATAAAATATTCGGTCGAGTAAGACTTTGCTAGCCCACTAAGGACAAGAGTTTTTGTACTGTCTTTATCTACGCTATATTTTTCCATTTTGTATATCTATCCATGCGTAGTTAAAGCTTGCAATAGTTGGAAAGCACATAGCGAGTTTTCTTTATGCCCTTTAGCTATCCTAACTTCTTAAATATGATGGCATTAGATTGTGAAAAATAATTATTGGTATAGATGGATTGATTCGATGAGTTATAACGAGAAACTAAGGAAGCGTGGTGAAAAGATTTATTTTCCTCCGCCTATAGAGACGTTGAACTTAAATTTTCGCTAGCGACAAACAGAACGAACAATAATCGATAAACGAGCAGTTGTCACCTTTCTTTTCTTACAAGATTTTCTTAACAGACGGTGATAAACATTCATGCCTTTCTCCTCCACCGGAGCACCTAACGCTTTCCTTCCATGATGTCGTGACGTAGATTTGCACGCGACTTATCCTCATGAGGGAAGATATTATTGAATATAATATCACCGCGTCTGTATTCTGGTCTTGCTATGCCATTTTTTCCTAGTGGATAGAGTATTTCCTTAACACCGCTGAGCTTCTCTAAAATCATTATCAATGATTTGAGAGAAGTCACTCGAATATCAGGTGCATCAACTATTGGTTTGAGTGCAACAAAGTCCTCAACTTTCCTAGTGGATTTCGCCAATCAACTTCTTCTTGCCTGCGAGACACATAATGAGATATATAGCCGAACAGATTAAAGATTCTTATTTAGTCTTTTCCGCTGGGTAATGCACATCGGTGGTGTTCCTCTTGCGCGGTGCACTGTGAAAGTAGTTGGCCCAATTGGCCTCCAGCGCCCTCCGAATATGAAAACCACTGAACTTAATATTGTCCTAAAATTGTTTCAGCTGACAACCCAGGCTACCCAAGATAGAGGCCTTCACAAACGGTTCGTAATGGAAAAGATATTTTTGAATAATATGGTCACCATCGTTATACTATTTTCGTTTTATAAGATTTTATCTTTAAAGCACGTTTTTTATTTTTGAAATAAATTGTTATCAAGTGAATTAACATTCTGTAGGATATGAAGAGCTAAAACAAATTTATATCCACCAAAATGGCAGGATATATAAATATTCTACACATGAATCGATTGGTTTCTGGATGACTAGTCAATGGCAGACGCCACATTATGCCTGAACCTTAGGCAGCAGGGAGCCCCGCAGACAACATTGACGTGCTGCTAATTCCGCGGAGCCAATAGAAACTCCTCATCGATATTGGTTGAAACCGAAGGTTTATAGCCGCAGACCTCGCATGGGCCAAGATAGAGTATATTAAGTAATACTTTGCAGGAGTTGGAAAATACAACTACCACTTCTCAGACAGGGTTTTGTTTATTCAAGAAATACTAAATCAGTGAAGACATCTGCGTGCCTATATAAATATTCATTGTATTAATTTTTTAATCACTGTTTGTAGCGAAGACTTCCAAAATAAAGGACAACTAGCGCGCCCAGTAAGAGACCTTTTCCACTTTTCTTAAGAAGCAAAACTGGGACGAAACAATATAAGCGTCGATTTCCCTATATGCTTGATACCTTACAGATTATTCGCTTGCCGATCAACCGATATGGTAAGCTCAGCCGGTCATCAAACAAAAATTATCACAGCTGAAAGTGGCAAACGACGCTTGCAGGCAATTTCTGTGAACGAGAAAGTCCCGCAACAAATTACGAAAACTATAGATATATCATACCTGACTTCTAGAAAATTGCATATACACTGATATAAATTTAACAAAGGGATGTCACGATGTCACGGTTTCTTAAGACAAACGCTAATTCTATTTGTTGCTGTACTTATACTTGTAGATTCCAGGATATAATGTAGTTCATCGAATACTATCTGTGAACAAAAAGGTAGTACCCGTGGTGCTATATCGCCTTGTGATATCAGCTTAATTACGTAGGAAGTTCCCGGATATTTACTCCAGCTTCAGGTAAGCGAGGTCAGAGTGATATAGCCCAAGCGACCATCTGTCAACAAAATGACGTTTCGCAGACCCGTTCATTTCGCATCTAGATTATCTTATGGGAGTAAGTATACATATACCACACCCCATTCTATTATAAAGGCTAGTCGCTTTTAAGTTTAGAAAATTCTAAACTATGAAGTCGGCGAGATCACTCGCTATTAGAGAAGAAAGGCGACTTCCTAGGACTATACGCTGGTAAGTAACACCACAGAGATATCCTTGCTAATTTTATCTGTGTTATATTAGCATAAATAAAAACAGAGTTTGTAAACGCACATGTGGTAAGTCAAGACAAACAACATCCCCAATAGGTTCCGTCAAGTGACGTTGAAACCACCATATCCAAACTTACGTATAAGAACTTCTTTGTCCCGATAATACATAAGTACGATATATAAATATATTAAAGGTCATGTTGCTTTAAAAACTGGCACTATTAGCTAAACTTGCAGCAAAGTCAAGCATTACTAAATCGTCGATTTGTGTTGGATCTGCTACGCAAAGGGCAGGTGCATCCAAACTGTCAGAATGTTTTACATCCGTCTTGTTCGTTCACCCAAGTATACGCCGATTTTAAATGCACTAATTTGCAATAAGGTAGTCCATAACACTTATTATACTTAAATACTGTACATCTAGTTGCTTGCCACTTATGCGGCTTACCGGTCCGCAAGCCAAAGTGGGAGAGAAAAACATTCTTTTGTATTAGTCATTTACTGTCATAAAATCCTACAAGGTTGTTAAGAATATTGACTGGATACTGCGATTATATATATCTTTTATCTATGGTTGCACTTGATATCCTGTAAATAAAAAAGTTTATAATTTAATTTCGATTTGTATTATTACGTTCTTATCACATTGTTGTTTGCTAAAGAGTGTACTTGCAGATCTTCCTGAATTCGCAAAGGTTGTGTCGACCAAATCATCTGAACTGCAAGGACCACATTAACTCAACTAAAAGTGCAGTTAAAGTATTAACTGATAGCAGCGCCGCCCTTTGGCCAACAATAAAGATGTCCTTAACTCGTCCTGGCTCAATAATAAAACCTGCTATTTACTATTATTACTTAATTTGAACTATAAATAGAATACGAGTACATCCATGTTTATAAGTAATATTTAACGCTCGCTAATAAAAAAAATTATTAAGTCAAAGCCTTCTCGCCAGTGCCAAACACAGTCTTATGTTTTACTTGAGCACTTTCATAATTGAAGTGGTTGAATTTTGAAAAAACAAAGAAAAATAAACTATCGCCTAGAAAAACTTGTGGAACCATCTGTTGCGTTAAAGTTATGTTTTGAGGGTGGTGCGAATAAAAAAAGATAGCCCGTGGACACTTGAACCGACAGTCGATTTGTTACGACGTGTCAACAAATCGAACATTGACCCAATAGTTACTGACCGAGAATGTAACTAACCCTGAAATAAATGAGCTCATTAAGGCAGAAGGGAACTGTTGAAATTATTGAGACATTTAGTTTAGATGTTTACTAGAATAGCCCAGCTGGAACTGAGGTACCAAATGATTGATTAACAAGTGCCCAATTTCGATTATAAACGATTCGGTTAAATGTTGTAGCTGCTGATCTGGAGTGGACGAAGCGTCAACTAGTGTAGTGCCATAAATGAACCGACCAACAGGACGATAGTTAATTAAAAGTTGCTTAGATAAGAAGAGCAAGGGTGTGATTTAATACATCAATGATACACTCAAAAAATTTTAATTTTTATGAGTTTAAAAGAATCGCGCTTTCCTACGCAAGTTGGCGAATTTTCACCAAGCAGACATTTTTCAAAACACGCAGACTATGATACAGTCTACAGACTTCCTTTACAGTTTTGTGTAAAAGTGCGAATTTGAGGGAAGTAGAAACGAGGAATTATTTTCTGACGTGTCAGATACCTCTGTTTCCATTTCGTGAAACCAACTCGGATCGACAGCCGTAAAATAGATTGATTGTAATTCGGCGCCTTGATAGCTAGGCTTACATCCAATCTAAGATCAAACTACTTCTTGGCTAGTGCTGACTACCATAAGATAAATCAATTATCTTGTAAAATTGATGCTTGTTTTCTTACATTAAGTGCTGACTCTTCGTGTCTTCATTCATTGTTGGAAAGTCCTAGCAAAATAGAACCGTTTAATCGCTGATAAATGATAGGTTTCAAGTTTTTTGTTATAACTGCACACATTTTTTTTAATAGTTTTGTAACTAAGGATGCATGGGACTTTAGTTTGCCTAAAAAGTTCTCGAGTTTTTCCACGTTATCGAAATGTGTTGTGTATCGTATTTCTTCTCACCCTCAGCGAGTTCTATAGCGAAGGCTAACACAGCAAACACGACCAGCGCGCGAAAAATCCCCATTGAAGTCGATGCCGACCCAACGGATGAAGTATAGGCTCGAATCACTAGTCGCGATGGGCACTGAGCACACGGCAACAGCTCCATCATCTTAATCATCAGCAACATCAGTATGACCAAACAACTTCAATGTCGTGCTGGCGAGGATGAGCTTCACCTGCACAGGTTCACCTGATCTCACCAAAAATACATGCTCTAGATGAATCGTCAGTTCTGCGGAGCGACCAAACAACAGAAACAAAGTCGGCTAATCGAGGCCCGCTGCGGTTTAGACAATACAAAGGAAAAAGAAATACATTTTAGTCGTATACCTGGAGAGAAGCCACACAAGAAAAAATAAACCAGTCAAAGTGTTAGGCAGAGAAACAATAGAAACAAATAGCTTAAATAAATACATCTCTCGATATAATTTATGATGGCACAATTATGTGCAGCGAAACGATTCCGGAAAGTTTAGTCATATTGAGGGGAATAGTATTTCCAAAAAATACAACTGAGCCATCGAACTCTCTGGAAATTACACAGGCTCTCGAAAGACTATTACAGTTGCTCGCTTGGGACAGCCCTGTAGGGTAGTATATGCACAGGAGAGCCTAATAAACACTTCAGGAAAGAGATCATATTTTTTTGAAGTGCCAACGACACGGTTCTGTACACGGTATTTTTTTGAATAATAATTCCGTTTTGGCGCAACAATAAGATATATAGGAATACAGTTTTTCTTGAATAAAATGCCACTATATAAAAATTGTGCATGTCTGTTACTGACTAATGTTATAGTGGGCTACATATTATACATGTGTTTATTTCAACCTTTTTGGAACAGAAAATAAATGTCAAGCAACTTTTGAGTATATTTTATAATCTTACTATATTGATCATTGTAACGCACTAACTAATCATTATGAGTACAAAAAAACACAGTTTAATTCTAAAGCATTTGATACCTCAGAGATTCATATACCTACCTTTAATTATTTCTCCACCGCCTGCGAACTTTTTTTATACGGATTTCCTTACAAAGCTACAGCAGTACATTCTTGCCGCGCATTCCCTTCTATTTTCCTTGAAACTAGACGGCTTAAGAGATCAGTAAATGAGCCACTCGACAGCGCAGTATTTATTTACAAAGTTTTAGCTAAGAATCATTACTCAATTTCACGTGGCTTCCCTTCATTAAAAGCAAAAACCGGACCACACGTGTCTAGTAGATGGCCTTAAAAACTACAAATAGGGCTATGAAGGGTGCCGCTGTGCAGATAAAAATCATGCATTGTACATTTTAGTTTTACGGAGTCCCTGAGTATAAAAAGAACGGTTTTGGCAGATTTTAATTTCGTTAAGCATTGGGTCTTGTCAGAGCATATTATTTAATATACACAAATGACGACAACGGAGCAAAGGATCTGTACAAAAAGCTGGAACACGGACCAACCAAAAACGTTTTCCAAGTAGCAGAAGGCGAAGATAGATGGGACCAAGTATCGCAACATTACTCGAGCGTTACCCCGAACAATTTCGCGGTTGGGTGAATATAACACCTTCTAGTGTCACTAGTGCAAAATCCTCTGAAATCTGAACTAAAATCAGTTGGACATATCGCTGATGAAGTAGATAAATGCTACAAAGCAAAAACATACTTTGCGGGACAGCCACGCAGCTGGAACCAATTTTTCATCTAACCCCAAAGAAAGGGACAGCCATGCGGCTTTCGAAGGCGAGATAAGGAATATCCGACTACATATATTTTATATATCACATGTTACTTGTCTGAGCAAGTAGAGTGTAAATAGACGGTCTCTTAACTACTTCAAGAACGCACCTATCAAGGATTTCTGTCATGGCAACAAACAGCACGGCCCTGTTCATGGTCACAAGTGCTTCCGCAATAAATAATCATTATCAGTCTCTACGAATTCTGACAATACAGCAACGCATTGAACTGCCACTAGATTCAAACAGCACTAAAAAATATTTTTTAAAGCTGACCATCATCCAACATTTAACGTCCACGGTACCAGTTTGAACTGCCACTAGATTCAAACAGCACTAAAAAATATTATTTAAAGCTGACCATCATCCAACATTTAACGTCCACGGTACCAGTTTTTGCATTACTTCGTAACACAGACCCCATATAAATGTAAATGTGCACCGGCGGGGATCGAACCCGTGCACCTTCGTGTCTCCTTCAGTGGCAAGGCGCATACCAATGCACCAACCCACCGCGCTCGACAACTCAGACAGTACCAGAACCCTCTTAACCAGTCAGAGCAGGGTTATCTTAAAAACATACGAATCATACAGTATCAACAGAAGAATTTTTAGAAGCTGGCGTGGATTGCATTTAGGCTTAAAACTTCCCGAAAAAGCCAAACGGTGAAACAAATGCCGCTTGTCAATGCTGTAACAAAATACACGATTGGATCCAATACGCCAGCAGACTTCGCCACAAATTTTTTACAATGCGATGATACAACTGGGAAATCACTTCATAGATCCTACGATACTAAATACTCGCTGCCGACGTCTACTTGAAAGTTAGTAAAAAACAAACAAAATCTGAAGTACTAAAAGGTGTGTTGTATAAACGCTTTAAAATTTTATAGCGATAGTTATATGTGATATGTATGCTTTCTTTGCGTAGAATGTATATCCATAGCCAATTATAGTGCTGAAACTGCTGAATTGCCCATAAGTAATATACCCTATCTAGGGATCCACTTTATATGTCGCACGAGCAAGCTACCAAGTAAACGTGTTATTCCTACACTCTTGCGAAGCTGGCAACATTATAATACTGTGGGCGGAAGTCCGATAGAATCTTCCATACTATCGGATCACCTAAACCGATAGATTCAAACAAATGTTTTATTCGCATTAATTCGGAGCCTGCTAAATCGCAAAAAGTAAGGTTTATTCAGTACGACTTATTCGGTTTGAGGAAATTCGTTTTTTCACCTAAACAAAACTGTTTGCACTAATACAAAATGATGAATGGGTGCCTAACACGGCGACAAATTTAGAACTAAATATTTGGGTTCGTGGCTGCATATCGCATGTTACATTTCGTAACGCCAAAGCCTGTGGTCGCAAATACCAACGCAACGTAGTTTCACCGCTAGTATACCTATACAGAATGTAAATGTCTTAAAGCTGGGGTGCAAATTGTGTTCGCGCTAATGGGATATACGTGCACGGTGCACTGATAAATATAACTGTAATTTTAAGAGAATGAGTGTACTGAGGGTCCTAATTTGGATCATAAGATTAGCAGGCTGCCTAACGGCGGTCTTAAAGCGTACTACAATATTCCACATGACAGCAATTGTCACTGTCATCGCGGAAACGTTTGAAAAATGTCTTCAATTAGTCATCGCCAAAAATAATGTCAGGTAAAATATTGTAATAGGCTTGCTAAGAACAAATATATAATGAATTCATTCGTAGTTCAACATTGGCATACGTGTCAGATGTATGATCAGCCATGGAGTACGGAACGAATGTGGTTTTTAACGAATATCGGTAATCACAGACAGGTCTTACGTCCTTAACATACACTTGCTTGTTTCCACTTTGCTTTTTACTTATGTGTTTAGCAACTAGCAATAAAATGGACAATTAGTTTTAGAAATACTAACATCTAACTAAAGGAATTCCACTGCAACCTAAAGTGTGCCTCAAAAAGGTACTATTTCTAATGGAATGCGTGGTATAATTTTCATAAAAATCTGGTGAACTAAATATTGTGGAGTCGCAGTCAGTGATAAGTTGCGAAATAGGCATATATTTGGCTTATTTTTCAGATCCTTAGATAACCATTTTGCACTGCGCCGGAAAATTTCAGCTTGCAACCACTGTCATCACGGTGGTGTGTTTGATACAACAGTACCGAATTGGTAGATGATAAAACGCTTGACAGGTTTTAGAGCTAAATAAATGGTGTGGGTTATTGACCTGCAAGACTAAAACGCTTATAATGGTCGAGAATGGCCCGAAACAATGTGGGTACCCGCATTCGATAGCAGTAGAATCGTTAAAAAACGGAAGAGCTTCACGTGTTCTTACATTTCTATGCATAAGAGCGATGTATTTTTTAAATAAACCCCAAAAGTTATTCGGCACTACTATATGTAAAAAGCAAGGAGCTGCTGAGAAGGCTACCATTACAAAAACTATAACCCATATCTCTAATTTTACTTTTTTTTAACAGACATTTGCAAGATAAGCATAAATAGTCCTAAGGTCCTCATGCCTAGGCTGGATGTTTCAAACTCGCCGAGCAACCTTTTAAGCATTGATTGCGACTTGCTGTGCTAAATCTGATTCTTCAAAAATTGGTTACATTGGCTGCAAATTATATAGAATTAATTTCGCATTATTTGTATTGGTGAATCTAAAGTCAATCCATGTACATTAACGCTTGCAAGACAAGAACCACTAAAATGAAGAGACTAGCATAAAAAATTGGATGGAAAAACTATCGTAGGTTTGACCACTTTACCGCTGCTTCTGCCATTCTCTACAACTCATTTAGCCTAAATCGTAAATAGGCTAAAACACACACACATTATTTTTTCGCTAATCTGAGGGTTAAAGTGAGCTTTCAGCTATCCCGAGCCTATTTTTTTCTTACAGAGAGTGGCGTTTTCAGAATGTGTTTCTCGAAAACACATCGATAATAGGACTATCCGTTTGAGCTATGGATTGCTAGCCGGTTGAGGAATATCAAAAAACAAAAAGGAAAAAGAGGTAGAGAGACAGAGAGTGAGAAGAAATAGGCTCGACACTGCGAGAGGAGGTGAAAAAGGACTTCAGGGGTATCCGGGACTCCGACCGGTTGAGTAACAGGCTCGGAAACGGGCCTGGTTTGTTTAACTGGATAAGTAGTTCCAGCCGGTCCCTGTTTTGAAGAAATGCGTGACTTTTAGTGGAGAAAGTCCGCCTTCGGTGGAAGTCCCACACTATCCAGCCAATAAAAACTTGCGAATGTGGGTTCAGATGCATATTTTTCGTCGCTAAATAACAAGAAAAAGAACTCCATACTGTCTCGACACCAATCTTCTGCCTTTCCTCAGCTGTGAAGAGGGTTGCGTCAGTTTTTACGTTCTTGCGTGGCTTTCAAGGTCCACATCCAAATTAGTACGAAAATAAGCCGACCTACAATAAAACGCACAACTGTGTCCGTATTTGAGGTTTATAATAAATACAATATCCTGCAGAGTCAAAGGAAACCTTTTAGACAAGTCGGTCAGTACAAAGAACAGGAGGTTTTAAGGTTTGGCTGCCATTAATTATCCTACAAATAATATAGGGTAATCCATGATGCACTGTGTGATTTTCAAAATTAACGAGACACTTGCGGTCGAGATAAATTCCCTTAATTAATGATCAAACTTTTTAAAATATTAATACTGTTTAGCAAATAATTAAAAGCAGTATCGTAAAATGGTGTTTGACTTTTTGGGCGCCACTGAACAACATCGACGGTAATGACGTTTCTTTCCAAGAAAGTGATGTTACATAACACACAGTTAGCCTTAAAAATTTGCAAGTTTAATGCCGCTAGAATCTTTGCTTTAGGTTTTTTACCAGCAAAATTTACACAACTATTTTAAATAATTGTAACACTCGAGAGCGGCATTACTGCTACCATTAATGAAATTGGTTTGATCTAGGACAAGATTGAATGTACCGCCTCAATGCTAAACAAATTTTTTCATTTTCAAATACGTGCGATATAATACATCAAATACGTGAACAATTACTGTGATAATGACTAAGAAATTTTTTTCAGAATAAACTAATTTGATTCATCAGGGTTAGACAAAAGTTACGGCTGTGCAAATGTATTTTCGTATATTTATATCGCAACCAAGCGAGCTATTAGCACACATATGAAGTCATCCGACAGAGCAAGTCGACAAATGCAACGACTTATTGCTTCTATTGCTAGCACAACTTATCGATTCAGGTAACAAATAATTCTTGGAGTGCTTGCACCTTGAGTCGTGTTTGTATGTGTGTTCTTTGTACAGTGTCGTGTTTGACATTTCCAAAGGACTAGCGACCTTCTCCCCTAGATCAAACCTTGATTTTCGCC
The DNA here is from genome assembly GCA_002081605.1 of Tropilaelaps mercedesae. Lineage (NCBI taxonomy): Eukaryota > Metazoa > Arthropoda > Arachnida > Mesostigmata > Laelapidae > Tropilaelaps > Tropilaelaps mercedesae. The sequence goes on along the minus strand of MNPL01001035.1, from coordinate 5,316 downwards.
TCTTATTATTATAAAGCTATCTATCATATGTCATCTACCATATTCAAAACGGCAAAAATAATTTACGTACGTGATTCGGTTCGTATCACTTCAGTTTTTTGCGCTTTTCCTGTTATGACAACACCGAACACTATTACCACCAATAGCGTTACCAGTACAACGGCTTGATATTATCGCGTGTCTCTGCGAGTCTGTAAGGCGACGCGCGCGGCGCAACTACTGGCTGCACATTGCAAGAAACGTCGCGCTCTTTACTGACCTTGTCGCGGACCTTCCGCGTCAAACTGCAGTGGTTTCGGGGTGACTTTGCTTCGTTTCTGCAATGGACACTCCTTATATCATCTGCCAGAGAGAGAAGTGTGCGCGGCCGCTACGTTAATACATGTCGAGCGTTCGGGCGAGGAGGGGAAAAACCGAAACAGAGAATGAGGGTGTCTATCTTGCTATTTCTGTAAAGAACATTGCTATTCATGCAGTCTGAGAGCTAGTAATGACGATATTATTGTCATCTAAATATGTTGTTTGATCTTTTAATTTAATGATTTTTTTGGCGGTGCCCTCATCTGTTTGTAGAGCCTGGCCTCTGCAATGACAACGCTATGCGGCTTCTGTAGGAGGGCATCTGGAAGAAGCTTGGTGCCGGGAGCAGGGCAATAGAGGTATGCGTAGTCCGAGACGAGCGCAGATAGTTTTGATAATAAAACTTCTAAAAAGCACCAGAATGAGCTGCTTAGAGGAAGTTCCGACTAGTCTGCGCATATGCTGAAAGTAGCAAAATAAACGTGACGTTTTGATTATATCATTCAAAATTTTTCTAATTTTGTTCGAATGCACGGAAATACGGAGACTAACGAACGAAGCATTAGCAAAATACGGTTGTGACGGCAGAGTTATTTTATTCGCTACAGATTTGCTGCAGAACATACAGAGGCGTTGCTCACTGGTGATCCTTATCAATGAGCAAAGGACACATTACTGTTAATTCATGACGGGAAGAAAGCACGTTTTAAAACGCTTTTAACGTTCCTTAGCCATTAACAAATATCTTCCAAGTATCGTAAATTTGACATAGAATTCAATTCGACATAATTTTATTGAAATATATGGGCGTAATTACACGTCATTCCATTTAAAGGAGTAGTGAACTACTTAGACACCGCAATCTTCCATTGCTTTGACTTAGATTATAGTTAGATAGAGATTGAGGTATTTGACGAGGTAGTTGTACGAATACCAGCAATTATGACTAAGTCAATTTAGCATCCGTAGGATATCATCCGTAGGGCAATATTGAGACAAAAGAATGAATTTAACCTCAATGGAGCTCCATAGCAGAGCATGTGTGATGACATTAGCGCAGTATGCGTTCCCCAAAGAATAGCTGAATAGAAAGAATACTCTTATGTCTGTTACGTCAATTAAGTGAGCAGTGCGCGTGTGTGGTGCTGTTTATGGGCATATAATAAGATAGAGAACGAAGCAACCTGAAGCAGCACTGGTAATTGCAACAAGAGCTACAAGTACATTGCATAGGCCGTAATTTATCATTAATACTCAGATAGGTCTAAAAATTAGACTCTTTGGGGACCTTGTCCCTCTGACTTGGAATTGCGATTCGCGAAACTCCTGGAAATACTAATTACACAGGATTAAACGTAGAAAAAGTATGTACCATGTACAACATTCGGACATACGATCGGACGATTATTACAGCATGTACACGAAGACGATTGCCATCTATGAAGTCAGCCGCCTCAGCCACCGTCGCGTTAACCAAATTTGAAAAACTTTCGTGCTTTTTCTCGACAGCAAATTATTGTAAAATATTTAAATTAGTATATTTTGCCAAGTTATCACTGCAGGCGGATGCCCTCAGTAATATTCTAAAATTGTTCTCGCCTACTAGATTGCGCTCTTATTTACCAACAGGGTCGACATAAAAGGCATTAAAAGCCAAGGAAGCATGAGAACATAATACATTAAACCCAAGAGTTAATAACAAAAATTGTATTAACCATAACACCGATACTACAAGCTTAAGTACATATTTTTACAGTGCATACGTTATGTTGTCAAAGTGCTAGAATTCTAATAACACTCCAATCGTAGTAATGCGCTTCTGATCTCGGTAAGAGAATTTTTTGATAAAGAATTTACTTGAGACAACTGTGATCGTTCTACCATTACGTGACGTATCGTTACTTTTTATCCTTCATTTTTGTTAGGCCAGATTGTGATACGTGAGAGACACCAAATATTCGCGTAAACATAAATGTATAGGACAGATTCTCTTCTTGTTGTTTGCGATAATAAAAAACCAAGATATATCATTATTCTCGTCTGAGTTCACCAGGTAATTAACCTCGGCAACAGCTCTATTGCTACACATTTCCAGTTTGGCAGCTTAATAGCTGTGGGTTACTTATCCTAAGAACATAAGTCATTCTGCAGAAAAACCTTCACTTCTGTGCTACTTTCCTCGTAAAGCATCCCCAGAGCTATTGCATGCATCGCGTTGATTATTTCGACGAGCTCCCTAATTGTATCGAAACAAATGCCCGATCAAAAAGCCTCACCTTCATCTTGCTTGGTCGAATACATATACCTTTGGTCTCAGTTACTCACTGCTTGTTCCAAGTTATTAAATTGTATTTTTCTGCCAATTTTGTTCAAATATGTTGCTTACGTCTCATAGCTGTGCGTCGCACGGAGATTTTTACTGGAAACGTGAGTCTACGTCGTACTCGGGTCACGATTCAATACATTATTAGACTGTGAAATTTACCAAGGCCACGAAATGTGGCTAAATCGAACGATTTTGTGACACCTTGATGATATCATGAATATAAACAGAACTCACGAGTACGAATACTGCTTAATAAGAAAATGAAAGACGGAAGTTAGTTATGTGACGCACAGCCAACCCTTCACATAAACATTTAGCCTCAAGATTTTGATCTGTGAATACGGCACAACCAAGATGCTGCTTTTGATGAATGCTGTCGTTTTATTCGGTTCATTCGTGAACACTCAGGATCTGTGCACTCTGGAGGTATGCATTATAGAAACAACGGTGACACTCTCGTAGAATTCTTAGTAGAAACGCTAATCCAGTTTTATTTGAAGTACCGTCTTGATTCACTCTTTACTCAACCTATTTATAGGTAATTGCCTTATTGTCTAAATATGCATAAGGTTGTCATTAATTTTCAATAGGAGCGCTATATTGATGAAGTTGTCAATGAGATATTGCATCTCTCCCTGTTACTCAGTCTGCGTTTGCAACAAATACGGTTCAACTACAATCACAGTCTGCCTTACAAACTGCGACTCTTCCCTGCTCACGTTCAGTGACTTCTAAATACTATGGATTGAGTTGCAAAAATGTATCACCGTAGACGATTATTTTATATATCTAAATGTGTCTAGTATTATATGAACCATATATATAACATCTCATTCTAAATAAATTCAAAAAGATTCAGGTTAGTTAACTCTCTTAAGTCTGTGTCCATGGGAGACTGCAAACCTGTCTTTAGGAATCTAGAAACACCTACGGTAGGCTCAGCCATTATTTTCTGTAGAATATGAAAGACATATTATAAAAGTTAACTCAAAGGGAAGACACTAAAAGTCTCTACACTTAATTAAATTTTTATTATTTGCCTGAATCATTTTGCTTCACAGAGCATCACCCTTACCTATTCTTAAAAAAGAATTACACTTTGTCAAATGACTAGAAAGCAACGATCCCGGGTTCAATTAAATTAAAAATATATATAATCTCTTGAAATGGCAAAGTTTACGAGTACTAATGCATTATTTAACCGCACTTTATTTACAAAACATACAGTGCTTTTAGCTGTGTTTTTGTTGTTTTTTAAGATATGAACTTCAGTTCGCACTACAAATGGGTACCAAAGGAGATACACCCGAAGGAAGGGCTTGTACATGCTGCAAAAGTATTATCCACACTTGAATTGTTACAGACAAATTAAGCGTAAGGAATCACATTTTATGTGTAATCCAAACATGTGCGAAACTTATTCGTTGCAAAAGGGATTGATGTATAACCCTGTACTCCAAAATAGCTGAGTACTAAAAAGAACTTGACGAATTTCTTAAATGTACTATGGAAATTTTCAAACTACTTGTAACCATTAAACAACTGTCCCATCTGAATGATCTCGTCTTTGTGTACCTCGTCTGTAGGTAAGTAACTACTGTTATTCACGAAGGCTTTCTCCGACTGCTTGTAAGAAACAACATTGTCCCGGACTGCATCCAACTTCGCTGGAGGATGAGTCCCTCTTCCAAAAGGAAATTCTGAAACTTCACAACAAAATTAGGTTTGTCACAGTTGAATATTTATAAGAAAATCAGAACGAATGAAATTCAAGATACGGTTATGTAATTAACACATTACACAACATCTGTTTTATACAACATAAGGTGACAAGTTTTGGAAGTAGAAAATCCTAGTTTCCATAATGTCCTCTGCAGATCGCAGCCTGTGTACGGCGTGACAGCAGCGAACATGCATCGACTTCACTGGGACAATGAGTTGGCGCAACTTGCCTTAATAGCCGCACACGATACATGCATCAGAAGAGCAGTCGAACGTGACTGTGAAGCTACGCCTAACCACCTCGAGCGTATCGGATCTAATGAACTCGCACTTTCAGCTGATTTTAAGATTCATCTTAGCGCTGACCTTGTCATGGAAAAATGGTGAGTCCATAACATAGCTAAAGCCTGCATATGTTACAGCCTTATTTTAGCGTTTGCGACTAGCTACAAATGTTGATTGCTTCTGCTTATTCATGCATATCAATTAGAGCAGCCTAGGGTAATGGCAACATTGGAAAGCCAGATTAACAAATATGTAGGCTATTTGCCTCGACTACATTCGTTATTAATTTAGGCTAAACAGTGCAACGCGATCTACTCATCGCACTTTCAAGACTTTCATGGACCTAAGTGAACTTAATCGGTCATAGCCATTACGTACTCTTGTATAAGAGATAAAAGCCTAGTTCTATTATTTAACTACATTGGAATATCAATGTTTATTGGATACTCTCACTGTATAGTAACAGTAATCAAATATAATAATTTTCTTTGCGCTTTAGGTACAACACCATTTAGTGAAGATAAACATTTAGTAATCACGGAGTGCATTTTATTGTATGCTTCGAAAAGCAGATCGTATGCTTTGCGCATTGTTGTTGCCTCTTACGACGGAGGAAGAATCAAATTTGGTTTATTTTAGAAATCCAAATTAAATATATATATATATATATATATATATATATA